>BMAC01001067.1:131201-143510 GCA_014905375.1 Phtheirospermum japonicum
ATATTTTGGTTTGATGTTATAGTTGGTAGATACTTATAACATCAAACTATTAAAAATATCTGAACAATTAAGTAAGATTTTTGATTTTATGAAGAAAAAAAATATTAGTTTGGTGAAAATAATTAGTTCTAAAAATAGTTTGTTAACAATCTTTTAAACTAAAAACTTAAAGACGCCCATATTCATATTTAAATTTAAAATAATAATTTGTCATCAAGTTTTGGTTAAATAATTAGTAAGATATTTAATAAGAAAAATATTTTCTAGAAGATAATATTCTGATTTTTTTTTTTTTTTTTTTTTTTAGAAAAATATTTTCTAGAAGATAATATTCTGATTTTTTTTTTTTTTTTTTTTTTTTATATTTTGGTTTGATGTTATAGTTGGTAGATACTTATAACATCAAACTATTAAAAATATCTGAACAATTAAGTAAGATTTTGATTTTATGAAGAAAAAAAATATTAGTTTGGTGAAAATAATTAGTTCTAAAAATAGTTTGTTAACAATCTTTAAACTAAAAACTTAAAGACGCCCATATTCATATTTAAATTTAAAATAATTTTGTCATCAAGTTTTGGTTAAAATAATTAGTAAATATTTAATAAGAAAAATATTTTCTAGAAGATAATATTCTGATTTTTTTTTTTTTTTTTTTTTTTTATATAAGTGATTCGTATAAAAATAAAAATTGATAACTTTTTTATTTAATATGTAAAGTATCAATTCTAGTTCAAAAATGACAGTATTTTCTTAGTGCAAACGTGACACTTTTTATATCTAAAAATGACAATTTATCAGAGCATTTTCAAAGGTATATCATGGATTGTAAATAACATGACAAATGGAATGTAAATAATTAAAAACCTTTTCAATGGTAAATGTGGATTGTAGAGAATAATTGATTAAAGAAGAGAAGAAAAATAATATTAATCAATTTAAATCATGAATCGATAAAGAAATATGTCTCATAGACAATGTTTAACACATCATCTGGATGTAAATATTTTGCTAGATATTGTCTGTAGTTATCTTTGACACATAAGAGATTTTTAACTTATGTGACAAATATTTTACTCCAATAAACAATGTATTGAAAATACTTTTGAGAAAATAGGTAAATTCAATCATACCTATTATAATACGTGTAACGGCACACAAGGGACCGGCTCATTTACAATTCATTTTATATTACTCTCATTTTATAGCAAACTTATGATTAATAGCTAAATAGATATATCTATAATTTATATATTGAATTCGTTATATACTATATATATGCATTTAACTAGTGGACTGAGGTGTGGATAAATTACAATAGCATAAACTAACCCTATATTTCAAAATTTCTGGGTGCCCTTTCGTCATGCTTTTGTTAAAATGACGACATGCCATAAAGCAGTCATGAAGAGTGAGAACCCATTGATAATTACACCAATATAGATCTTTTCGCATCTTTATTGGTCTGCGTAAATATCAATCTCATTGGACATTTTACTTCATTTTCATATCTGATTCAAACAACTTGAAAAACATTTCCATGCAGCCGAAGAAATAACAAGTAATTGACCACAAGCCGTGCCAAATGACCGAATCTCACGAATAACACCAAAAACCATGTTTCAAAGATTTTGGTACATTGTCAAGTTGAGCGTGTAATAAGAGAGATTTCGGTTTTGTCCTGGGATGATCTTATGCTTCATACTTGAAGAGAATTTGGATGAGGTCAAAAGGTAAGTAGAAGTAGAATACAAGGGCCAATATTAAAAATATATTAAAAAAAAGGAAAAGGTGGTTTTTCCGTATAGAATTGATCAATATTTTTGCCAATTATATTGGGCATCTAAAGATGAATGCCACCCAAAACGATAAAATTATTTATGATTGTTATAAAAATTTAAATTCAATTAAGCAAGAGTAATTCAAAAAATCAAAATATATTGTAAATCCAGTTCATGTCGTATCATATTATAAAATCTATTAAGCATATGAGTAATTCTAAACAAATCAAAATATTATCCTTTGCATTTATCTAATTTTATTGTAGTAATAACTATATATAGGTCATGTCAAATTATTTTATTAAAGGCAAAATATCTTATTTTATACCCTAAGTGAGGTGAAATTTTAGAGTAAGTACCTGACGTCCAGTCGTTCACCGAGTATCGATTTCAACATCTCATGTCAACAAATACATTAAATTCAGTACTCGACATTCTCTCACCGTTAGCTTCTTATATTTATCATTTACTTCTTGTACATTTATCATTCACAATTTGTATACTAAGCACTCACCACTTGTATATTCATCACTATACGATAAATACGAAAGAGATGTGTTAAATACATGTGAATGCTGATAAAACCAAAAAGATTGGTTACCAAGAATAGGGAGTACTAACCTCAAATCCGAGGTCAGCGAGCTAAAAGCTTCCAATTACGTCACAGCGACTTGGTTGATCTCTAAAAAGCCTCCTAGCGACCTAACCGATCCTGCAAAACAACACCCTCAGCCAAAGGCGGTGAACGGCCCCGGCGAAGGTCCTCCAATGCTTAAGTCAGCGAGTGCGAGAGATATTTGCGAGAGCTAAAAGTAGGATAAAATTAACTCAAAATAAAGAGAGGCGTGCACCCCTTTTATATAGACAAGAGAAGTGTTCCCCAAGTTAGGGTTACCTTCTCCCACCATAATTTCATAAATACCGTGACCGACTTAGTTTTAGAATTTCTCTTGTATGCTAAGATCTCATAGATAATGAATCTCTTACTTAAATTACCAGAATAGGCCCGGGCCTGTGATTCTTTTAATATAATTTGCCAAAACCCCACAATACCATCCATATCGGCCCATTCAGGCCTAATATTTAGAAAGCCCATTACCGAGCTACGAGATAACACCGAGCTAACAATATCATAAGAGGTCGCGACCCTATATGAGAACTCATCCTCATACTCCAGGTTGCTACTCTTCAAACCAGCTCGCCCACCTCTCAGAAGGAATGCTCCTTCCAAGAAATGAGGTCGCTTTCCATAAATACCATCATGAATATTTAGTGTCGTATCAGCTAGTCCCCCATATTCTGACTGATTGAGGTACGAAATCAGGTAGAATATGTAAAAAAGATTAAAGAACGCAATCACTTGAAAACACATGAAAAACTTAAATATAAATCATAAATAAATCGCCCCGTCCGATTACCGTACCACAATTCAGAATAACTCAGATCGCCGCTTCGAGTTATAATATTGTTCGTTCACCAAGAGCTTGCCATATAAATTTGCGACCTCCGAGAAATTAGCTTGCTCAACCCCAGGAAGAATGCTCCTCCCAGAAGAAGAGGTCGCTTATTAGTCCCCATATTATATTCTCAGACCTTATACATCCATCGACCTGTAATTAAAAAACCACCCATCCACGACCTGTAATCGTACCCAGGCACAATAACCCAAAGAAATATAATCATTAGTGTTCAAAAAGTCAAAACACGCATTTTTCCTTTCTTTCACATCCTCTTAAATACTCATTAAATGCACCTTGGCAGCATGTCGGACACGTGCCATCTCCCCATTTTCTCGTAGTATAATAAACGCTGTGGGCCCAAAATATTCCTAAAAAACCCTACCAACTTCCCGCTCCAATCTGTCCCATCAGCCTTTCACGCCGCCCAACATACAAAAAAACCCCTTCATTACCATCTACCCATCACTTTTACCAAAAATACAAAAGCAATCGCCATTTCCGCTCTGTGGAAAAAGCTTGCGCTTTCTCTAACTTATAGAATATCACCAGCAATACATCACTCATCTCCAACCTCCACGACAATGAAAATGAGTAAGTCCCCTAGATCTTCCCTTTTCAGCAATTAACTTCAATTTAAAAATCATATATGTGTTGCATATACTGAGTGTTGTTGTGTTTTCTTGCTTCTTTCTCTGTGTTTACTTTAATTAATGGCCAAATTAGCATCTTCCAACCCTGATTCTCAAAATCCAGACCTCTCTCTTGATTCCAACCCCACCGAAAACCCATACATTTTTAAAAGAAGACGAAACCAACCTTCTTCTCCTCCTCCCGGCCTTCATGACGAACCGGAAGGCGATGTCAGCTGATCGAAACTAGAAGCCCAGACTAGGGCTTACACGGATGCCCAAGCCCTCTTAGAGAATATATCCGAAGATCCCTCTCCTGCCCCCTCGACTATCGAAAATATACTAGAGGGCAATCCCTTAGTTAAACCCAGCAATCCATTCATATCACACTGCGAACACTTCTTAGAAAATTCGGTGACCGTAGTGCCTGCCGTAGACGCTGTTGACCTACTCCCATTACCCCAAACAACCAGAGCAATTAAACATAACTATTGGATACTCCTTGACCCAGAAAAACTTGAAGAATTTCAACAAACACTTAATCTCCCCGAGACCGCCAAAATGGCTTTGCCCAACATCCAACAATTAGATCCCATGAAACCGCCCCCGAATCATATTACACTTTATGACGAGCTGCTTAGGTCGGGATTCAGATTCCACCGCACAAATTTTATACCGATACAGCTCGCATATTTAAAATTCCCCTTCTACAATTGTCCCCCAATTCTATGCAATATATAGTGGGATATGTTATTTTATGTAAATACTATAATACTCAGCCTGACCCAGGCTTTTTTCACTTTTGTTTTCAAATAAAATACCAAAAGAATTCATTTTATCTTTCTGCTCGCGCCGGCAAATCCCGGTTCCTAGTAAACCCTTTATCCAAAGTACCTGAATGGTGGAGAAACTTCTTCTTCATTCACAATACTTAGAGCTGTCCCTTTGTAAGAGAGCTACAATACCACACCCCAAACAAACCGATCCTCCCAGTTCCAAACATTTTCCCATTTTGTACAAAAAAACACTCTGACCAGCTCGCAGAATGGAGTAAGCGCCCATTTGACGTGGTGAGACTCACTAGCCGATCTAAAATTTTCAAATTCGTGGGCATCGACTCTCCTCCTGTCAACCCAGACCTCGCAATGACCAGATCAGAGTTTGGTAGGTCCCCTGAGTTATAATACTTCACCGCATTATTTCCAACAATCAGAAAGTAATCGTAACCCATTATTTCATTATCACAGAGCATTCGTCAGCTCCTGCATCTCATCGAGCTCTGAGGAGGTCGCTGCACAAACCGATTCACAGCCCGCCGTTACATCAGCACCTCCACCTTCTATTATTAACGTTGATGAGGTGCTGAACCAAGCTTTTGGGACAGATGATGATCCAGAGATGGCTGACGACCTGGAGGAGGTGCAGCTGGTTAGGAAATCCTCCAAGAGGAAGCGATCAGCCTGAACACCTGCTATACTTCCCTCCAAGAGCCTAAGCACCCCACATGCTCCAAAACATCGCCGCCTCCGAAATACCCATGGCGGTGCCACATCCAGTTCGCCCAACCTAGAAAAATAACTGGCCAACTGTGAGGACGTGTCTCAGATAAAAGCTCTCCTCCAAGAACGCACGCTGACCTAGGTAACTTCAATTTCTCAAACTTGGCCTCCTTTAATAACCTGCCACCATTTAGTTGCTAATCCATTTTTGTTCCTTTGTTTTCTTTTTGATTTATTATACATACATGGATACCCTGCACTTGCCTCTATCCAATCAGTTGCTGGCCCGATCCAACGAGAGTGACCTCCGAAAAACATGTGACGAGCTGACAGCCCAATCAGAGCAGCAGACCCGATAACTATCCTTGACCCAAGGAGATCTATATGAGGCTAACCAGTTGTTGAAGGCTCGTGAGGAGGAGATACATATTCTGAAGAGCCAGGTGGTCAGCCTGAAGGACGAAACAAATCGTCTGGCCAATGAAGTCAAGGATCAGCTGAAAAAAGTCTGCAAGGTCGATGAACTCAAAGTACATGTTTAGAAGCTTGAGGAGGTGGTGCAAGCCAAAGAGGAGAAAAACTGGGTGACCCACGAGTAGGGTATGGTTGAAGGTCGACGGACCTTTCTAATAAGCGAGGTGGGCCAAAAATTCATGAACGCCTACCGGGAGGAGCTGTTAAAGGCCTATAAGAAGTCAACACTGTACTTCGGGAACATGGCCGTAGTAGTAGGGAATGGGTCTCAAAAGCTGCAGGGATAATTAAGGACCAACTCACACCTATGAATGTCACATACAACCCTAACGTGCCAGTGATCATCAACATGCTCCCCCCTTTCAGCTTTTGGAAGGGTGACATGAGTTAGCCAAAGGAGGCAGAGTGGTGGCTGTCATGTCAAAGCCATGCCGTGCTATCCGCCAAATTGGTTACCGAGTTAAATGCACCTCTAGATGATTTTGTACCTGCAACCGGACCGAGCGCGATCTGATAGCCTTTCGTAATTCAAAAACATGTAATATGTTCGCACAACTTATGAACAATGCCGCATAATTTTATGAACAATCTCGTCCTTATGCTTATTACATGTATAAACCTGCAACTCAAACCATCATGAATAAAACCATAAAGTAACAGAGGTCGCATAGAACACGCGAATCACACATAACCATGAGCCAAATCAACCAAAAAGAGCTGAAATGAATTCGTATATATAGGTCAAATATGTTATCTCGCACAGTTGAACGCAAAAATATAACAATCCATAACATAAAAACACAACAGTCCAAGAAGTATATACAAGTCAAACATATCCTTCTCGAACGCGACCTCAAGTACGTAAATCAAACATACTTAAAGTCACATCACCCAATCATTTGTAAAAAATCATAAAAATATATGAAACGTTCACCAAACTTTATTAAACATTGTAAAAAGCTATCCGCCCTGAAGGGTAAAACGTAAAACAGCCCACCCCGAAGGGTAATAAAATATCCTCCCTGAAGAGTTAAAAACACAAACAACCCACCCCGAAGGGTTAAAAGTGAAACAGCCCACCCCGAAGGGTTAATGAAACATCCGCCCCGAAGGGTTAAAAGTGAAACAGGCCGCCCCGAAGGGTTAATGAAACATCTGCCCCGAAGAGTTAAAAGTGAAACAGTCTGCCCCAAACGGTTAATGAAACATCCGCCCCAAAGGGTTAAAAGTGAAACAGCCCACCCCGAAGGGTTAATGAAACATCCGCCCCGAAGGGTTAAAAGTAAAACAGCCCGCCATCTAGGCATAATACCTCTTTAGATGACAAACATTCCAGCTCCTAGGTAGAGCTTTCCCCTGGGCATTCTCGAGTATGTATGCTCCTCCACGCAGCACTTTGATCACTTTGAATGGCCCCACCCAATTCGGATCAAGCTTCCTAGTTTTACGCAATGCATTAGCCCGCCTCCATACTAAATTGCCCACCTGAAAGCAGTGATGTTTAACTCGTTCATTAAAAGTAGTCTGTATCCTTTGTTTGTAATGTTCTACCCGGGCCGCAGCCTTCTCTCGTATTGCATCAATCGTTTCAATTGCTCCTCTGGATAGCTTTTCGTTTTCTTCCACATTAAACGATGATTAGCGCTACGATACCCCTACTATCTCCATTGGAATAACAACTTCCATCCCATAGACCAAACCAAATGGCGACTCCCCTGTAGAGGTTCGGGGAGTTGTTCGGTATGCCCACAAGACCGACGCGAGCTCTTCTTCCCAAAGCCCACCTACTTTTTCCAACCGTAGCTTAATACCCTGCACAATAATACGATTAGTAACTTCAACTTGCCCATTAGTTTGGGGGTGCACCACAGAAGCAAATCGTTGCTTCATCCCCATATCTTTGAACCAATCCTGGATTTTCTGCTCGTTGAATTGGGTTCCATTATCCGACACCAACACTCGTGGGAGACCAAACCTGAAAAAAATGTTATTAAAAATAAAGTCCATCATGTCCTGCTTGCTTATTCCCATAACCGCTTCAGCTTCCACCCATTTTGTAAAATAATTGACCGCCACCACCAGGTGTTGTTTATTGCCCGGTGTCTTTGTAAAAGGTCCTACAATATCGATTCCCCATTGCGCAAAGGGACATGGCGAGCTCATAACCATCATATCTTCAGCAGGTATATGGGTAACCGGAGCATGCATCTGACACTTCTTACATGTTCGAAACAGGTCGCTAGCCATACCTTTCATTCATGGCCAAAAGAAACCATCCCGCAATGTTACACCAACTAGTGCCCTGCTCTTCGCATGATCACCACAATACCCCTCATGTATCTCCTTTAACATTTCTAATCCCTGCTCCTTGGCCAAACATCTCAAAAAGGGTCCAAAATGCGACCTCTTATATAGTTCCTCATTTATAACACAAAAACGAGCCGCTATCTTAGCTTCCTTTGTTGACATCCGCACTTCACCTTCTTTTGACTTAACGAGAATATCCCAGATAGACGTACGCCAACCATCTTTTACTCTGAGCTCCATTTCTTCTTTGCCTTTATCCACACTGCTATGGCTAAACTCCATTAACGTAATTTTCCGCGTGTCACAAGTCCCCAATGCACCCGCAATCCGAGCGAGCTGATCAGCTCGAGTGTTTTCAGCTCGCGGCAAATGCTCTAGTTTAAGTCCCTCAAAGCGTGCAACCTCTTCTTGTAACTTTTTTAAATACACCGCCATGCGTTCTTCTTTTGCTTCGAAAGACCCGTCGAACTGACGAGCTATCAATTGAGAATCCGTGTATGCACATACCTTCCTTGCTCCTAAATCGCTCGCCATTTTCATACCTTGCAACACAACTTCATATTCAACTTTATTCTTAGATGCCTTGTATCCCAACTTTATCGCGAATTCTAAATTTTCTCCCTCCGGGCTGGTTAACACAATCCCCAGCCCTGCCCCTGACACCATAGTTGACCCATCAGTATGCAATACCCATGCCTTTGTCTCGTCACCTGGATCAGATGGACGCACCATCTCCTGCAAAAAATCTGCCAGCACTTGTGCTTTGATGGCTGCCCTAGGTTCATATACTACATCATATTCACTCAGATCCACCGCCCATTTCACCAGCCTTCCAGACACATTTGGGTCACTCAGGACCTGCTTGAGAGCTAAGTTAGTACGTACCTTCACCCTATGGCTCAAAAAGTATGGTCGCAATTTCTTGGCTTTACAAATAAGAGAAAGACCTGCTTTCTCCAGCTCGGAATAGTTCGACTTAGCTCCTCGCAACATTCTGCTAATATAATAGATAGGATTCTGGGTACCCGCATCCTCTCTGATGAGTACCGAACTTACTGCGACCTCTTCAACCGATATATACAGGATCAGGTCCTCCCCTGGCATCGGCTTGGTCAACAATGGTATTTTGGCTAAGTATTCTTTCAGCTTGTCAAATGCATCCGCTGCTTCCTGGGTCCATTCGAACTTAGAACCTTTCCCGAGTGCCCTGAAAAAGGGGACACTATTCTCTGCCAACCTGGAAATAAAACGGTTGAGATCTGCAATGCGACCTGTAAGCACCTGTACGTCGCGCACTGTTCGAGGATGTGGCATCTCCAAAACAGACCGCACTTTCTCTGGGTTAACCTCGATACCCCTTTCTGTCACCATGTATCCCAAAAATCTCCCAGATCACACACCGAACGCGCACTTCTTTGGATTAAGCTTCATACCGTACTGCCTCAGTATAAGAAAGGTTTTTCTCAAGTCCTCCACATGGGATTCTGCTTTCTTGCTTTTCACTAACATATCATCGACGTAAACCTCCATAGTGGATCCCAGCAGGTCCTCGAACATTCTTTCCACCAATCTCTGATAGGTCGCCACTGCATTTTTCAAACCAAAAAGCATGGACACAAAACAATACGTCCCCGTCGAAGTAACAAAGCTCACCTTGGGCTGATCCTCCTTTGCAAGAGGTATTTGGTGATACCCTTGTGAAGCATCCATCATACTTAATAGCTCGCACCCTGAGGTTGAATCTACCAATTGATCAATTCGTGGTAGCCAATAGTGATCCTTTGGGCATGCTTTATTCAAATCACGGAAATCTACACATCCTCCATTTCTGCCATGGCTTTGGCACCATCACAACATTGGATAAGTATTCTGGAAATTGAATTTCTCGAATATGACATGCTTTCAACAATTTCTACACCTCCTCTTCAATTATTTTGTCCAGCTTAGGCCCAAAATGCCTTCTTTCTTATTTGACCGACCTCGCCTCCGAATCTGCATTCAAATGATGTTGCGCGACCTCCGGAGATACTCCTGTCAGTTCTCCATCCCCAAAAGAAAAAACGTCCCGAAATTCCCTCAATGATTCTATTAGCTCCATTCTCAGTGTATCTGAAATCAGGGTTCCAATTTTTGTAGTGTACTCCGGGCAACCTTCTTCTAACGAAATTTCCACCAACTCCTCGTGTGGAAACACAGAATCCTCTTGTTCTTTTACCTTTTTTGCACTAAGTATGTCATCTGGTACCTCTTCATCTCTTTCTCGCTTGTTCTCGCTTAACCCCTTTCTGACTGTCATTTGGTAACACGACCTTGCGACCTGCTGTTCGAAAATAACTTCCCACACTTTATCTCCAACCGGATATTTGATACTCATGTGGTACGTTGACATTACTGCCTGGAATGCATTGAGGACAGGTCGGTCTAATATTACGTTATACGCTGACCTCCCACGGACTATCAAAAACTTCAAGTTCCTCTTTGCTTGTAACTCATCTTTCTCTAACACCACTGCCAATGTTAGCTCTCCCTCCATAATCACCTGCGCTCCATTAAACGTGTATATGGGCGTATTCACAGGTCGCACTCTTGTCTCCAACTTCATTTGTTCAAGGCAATCCGTATATATTATGTTGACTGAGCTCCCATTATCTACAAAAATCCTCCAGACCTCATACCCTGCTATCTCAACTTAAATCACTAGCACGTCGTTATAATCCTCCTGCAGCCCGCGTCGCACATCGGGACCAAAAGAGATGACTGGTCTTGCTCTATGTGGTTGCTGATTTACACTAGTGACCTTCCATGTCCCCGAACGGGCCGATTTGACATGTTTCTTTTGTGCATTATTGGTATCACCATCCGTTGGTCCACCTGAAATCATACTTATTCTCCCCTTATTTCTCCTTCGGCCATTATGTCCCTGATTTCCTTGCTGCGGCTGCCTCTCCACCTTATCCTGAGGCGGGTCTCTCGGCGGTGGTGGGGGCAATGGTTGCCTTGGTTCCCTTGGCTCTCTATCTTTGTAAATGACTTCCTTCAAATATATGGCTTTATAAGCCTTTCGATTTCCTCTCTAAGATGCCCATACCTCTCCGTGGAATGACCATAATTATTATGAAACATACAAAAGAAATTTTAACTTGGGATTGGTAGGGAGCTGCGTGCGACTTTTTGGCCATTTTATATCATTAGGTATCAGGCGTTCCATAATAGTAAATACTTTAGCCTGAGGATAAATCAGTGGTGTAAAATCCTCATTCCTCCAGTTTCTCATATCTTCCTCAGGTTTAGCTCTCGTCATGGGACCTGGGGATAGGAGCCTGAAGTGTAGTTTTTCGTGGTTTTAGAAATTAAAGGTTCATTTGGCTTGATCTTATCGGAAATCGATTAATTGAAGGATTCTATGTGTTTCAAACTTTGGAAATAAAGAGAAAATGAAAATAAAATAATTAAACTACTTAAACTACACTAGGAATTGAAATTGAAAGTTGGTAGAATGCCTCGGTCGTATGCCTTAATTGAAAATGCAAGCAAATCAAGGAAATAAGCAAAAACAAGCATTGTTTCACCAAGTACAAGCATGCATGCACAAGGTACAACTAAGCATACTAAAATTGAAAGCACAAATAGCAAGAGCAATGAAAATTAATGTCAAAGTTCGAAACTTTACGTGAAATAACAAGGATCAAGCACTAGATCTAGGATTTAAACCAAAACTATGCATGAAAATTAAATTGCAAATAAAGCACAAGAACAACTTGGAATTTAAACAACTTAAGACCCTATCTACAATCTAGATGTGTCACTCATCTAGAATCCATAGCCAAATCACAAGTTTCAACATGAAGTTAAAGAGCTAAGGCAAAAACCATAAAATTGAAGAACATGCATGTAAATGAAGAACAAACTTGAAATTAAAAAGGAAAGCTTACTATATTAAAAGATGATGATCCAATAGCTTGAATTACAATAAAAAGTGCTAATCAAAAGGAGTATTTGGACTCTTCTTAGGCTTACAAACCCGAGGAAATGCTTGAAGATTAAATCTAAAACCTAAGAGAGAGAAAGTAAATCTAGAAAATGGAAGAGAGAATTAAGCCCAATACTCATGCAAGAGTTCGTGATTTGTGTTGGAGTATTATTCTTTTTTTTTTTTCTT
>BMAC01001067.1:144840-160947 GCA_014905375.1 Phtheirospermum japonicum
TTTTTTGCATATTTTTTTTGTATAAGCAACTCAAAAACCGAAGCCCACAATCGATTTCCCTCACATTTCTTGTCAACTAATAATAAACTCTCTCACCTCACAATTATGAAGATACAAGATCTAAAATCGAGCTCGGCTAACAAGAAACGGGATAAAGGCTCAAAGGGGTTCATTTGGGATTTTTAAGTAGCTTAAATTTATGGATATGGCCGGAACAAGGGTGATATATGTGCCTCGAGGTCATTTTCGAATTTAATCATGTACGAGCAAAGTCAAACCTCCTCAATGCAATTTCCGTAAAAATGCAAGCAAGCCGATAAATCACACAAGGCTACTCACTAGTTTGCACCGAATTTGGGAGCGAAATCAAAAGAGCTTTTAGAACGTTGCATTCTTTTCACAAGAAAATATTGATTATATATATATATAGGCTGTTTTTGGACGAAGCACAAAAATTCAACCCTTCACACAAGAGGCTATAAACATGCAAAAACCCGACAAGTAAACTATTCAAACTTCCAAGCATGTGGAGTTTTTCAACAATGTAATAACGACTCAAAAGACACAAAAAATTGACTCAACCATATAAATCGCAAATAGTAAGCGTCACTTGCCAAGAATGCATCACTTCGCCAAGGCTCGATTTAAGAACAACAAAACATGCTTGATAAAACCCGGACCCTAACCACCTACCCACCCCACACTTAAACCATGCAATGCCCTCATTGCATTTCAATGAAAATCAAGTAAAAAAAAAGGGGATGAATAGAAACTCCCTCAACCGAGCGAGTTTTGGTCGAGCTCGGTGGGGTCCACCTAGGCAATCTAAGCAAAAGTTGAGCATGGCTAGTATCTCCCAGCTTCACGAACGCTACCACTTTTTATCAATTGTCCAATGGTCAACGTCGGAAAATAAAACCTAGAAAGGAAAATCACACAAAATCAAAAATACAAGGAAATATGTACATGAACTTCAACAAAATATTTCTTGTTTGTTTTTCATTTTTTCAATTTTTTGGATTTTTATTTTTTTTTAATGTTTTGGATTTTTCAAGAATTAGATGAGAAATAAAAGAACATAATCGAATCAAGAATAATACAACCCAAAATAAAGTGCAAGTTTCAATTAAACATAATAGCTAAATAAATAGACATAGGAAAATCAATGACGTCTCTGACGTCGGGGTTGGAGGTTCGCTTCCTCGTCCTCTTCCTCTTCTTTCTCGGGTGCTTCTTCTTCCTCCTCGTCTTCATCGTTCTCCTCTTCCTCCTCACTTCAACGCATACGGATTTCGATCAACAAGAGACGGCTATGGAGGGCACGGTGTGCTCGGTCGGTCCTTGCTTGCCCCGCGTCGAGCCGATCGAAATGCTCAAACACTTGGCGTTGGAACTCGTGCCAACCCATGTCGGGACCCGGGCCGGTGCTCGGGCCTCCGAATTGCGGGATTGCCGCATGACTCGTGCTTGCACCGAAATGCATGCCCGAGCCGGTGTTCGGGGCTTCGACGGCATCGACTCCCTCATCGTGCCGCCGATTCAACTCATCCTCCTCATCACGTGCTTGACTACGGTGGTGGAGCTGTTGGGGGTTCCTCGGGATTTTCGGAAACTTCCACCCCAACTCAATCGGCTCGATCCTCGTCATATGAGCCGCCTCCGAGTCGAACCCAAATGACGGGCTATCAAGGTAATCATCGGCCCCATTCCGACCCGGGCTACACTCCCACCTCTCGTCTTCGTAATTCCCCGAATCTCGGCACGGATGAATGGATAGAATGGAAGTTGACGCCCATTGACCAAGCACCAAAGCATGTAGACCTCATGTTGAGTGAGGTTGGTGCTCTCGTGTTTGCCCATCACGACGTGAGCGAAAAACTTGTACACGTCCAATAGTGCCTATTCGGGGATGGCCGAGGCTTGATATCGAGAGGTGCGTCGCCCGTCCGTAATCGATGCCCAAAATTGCGTCGGGGCAAACTCCCTTGGCCGCTCGTCCCAAAATTCCTCACAATTAAACCCGAGGACTGCTTGGAGTACCTCTTGGGTGATCCGATACTCTCGTCCTCCGAGACGAACCGTGAATTCCGAGCACTCGCGGGCCCAGTAGGTGGTGAAAAATTCGAGCATTAACTCACGGTAGCCCGGTGCTCGGAGAGATGCGAAATACCAAGCGCCCAACGCATCGATGAAGTTGAGCACCCGTGTCCCGAACCTGTGGTGATCTCCGTTTGCCACCCACTCGTCGAGGTGATTGAGGGTGACGTAACGCGGAACGGCGAAGTTCCGTTGGGAGAGGTTGAGAAATAGTCCCCCCTCGAGCTCGGAGTAAATAGGAAAGAGGGCGGCGTAGTTGCCGGCAAGGTTGGGATAGGGGGCATCTTCGTCGGAAGAGTCGGCTATTGGAACGGTGTTAGGAGCACGTGAAAAGAACAAGGTATGTGTTTTAGGAGTTGCAAGAATCAAAACGATGCTCGAAACGGATAAACGAGGGGAAATCAAACAAGAAAGTTCATTGAGGCATTTCCTCAAACACTTGGTAGGCACAAGTTCAAAACAAGGAACTCGAAAGAAATTTGGAACCCAAGCACCCCTAAACTCAACCACCTGATTACAATAAGGTTTCTACAAGTTGGTTCTAGCGAATTACCTCAAGAAATTTACCGAATTTCGAATAGAGAGACGAAGAGCAAAAACCCCCCCAAAATTCATGTGTTGGAGACGAAAAGGAAAGAAGGATTCCCGCGCAAAAGATCGGTTCGATCGACTAACCCTCTTCTCTCCTTCTCTTTTCTTTTTTTTTTAATTTCTCTCTTTTTATTTCTCTTTTCTTTTCCCCCTTTTTTTTTCTCTGTTTTGTCCGTCTTTTTTTTGTGATGCAGTCGAATGGGGGGTCAAGGGTGGAGATCGACTGGCCTTTTATAACCTTCCTGCCAGCTACGCAAGTGGAGCAATCTATCGACTGCCTCTCAGTCTATCGACTGAAGACTAAAAATCCTTGAGCTACTGTAATCCATTTGATTTGGCGAGGCTCAGTCGATTAGTCAGCCGATCGACTGCTCACCATTCGAATTGACTGGAAACAGTCGATCGACTGAAGCAGTGTAGCAAAAATCTCATTTTCGTCCTCCGTCCCTCCAAAGCTTCCAAGGTTGCACCTACACCAACTCAACAATATTATTTAACGCAAAGAAAAGGGATATGCACAATATCACAAGAAGAAAGAAGAAAAGCATAAAAAATAAAAATAAAAATAAAAATAAAAATAAAGATAAAAATAAGATAGGACTAGAAAATTCATGGGTTGCCTCCCATGTAGCTCTTGTTTAACGTCTTTAGCTTGACGGTTCCCTTGGGCAATTATGATATGGATGAGACGGGAGGATCAACCAAAGCTACCACCTCCTCGTCGGGTGACAAGAGGAAACCATGACGATAGGGTTTAACTCGGTGCCCGTTCACTTGGAAATGATCTTGAGTTGTAGGGTCGACCAACATGACCGCCCCACTCGGATTAACAAACTCGATGGTGTAAGAACCCGTCCATTTAGACTTTAATTTTCCGGGATGGAGGGCTAGGCGGGAATTGTAAAGTAAAACGGGCATCCCAACCTCAAGCTTCTTTGGGATTAGCCTCTTGTCGTGAATACGTTTCGTCCTCTCCTTGTAGATTCGAGCATTGTCATATGGATTATCTCGAAGCTCGTCCAACTCCTCTAGTTGCAACATTCTTTCGAGGCCGGCTTCCTTCAAGTCCAAATTAACGGCTTTTATCGCCCAAAACGCTTTGTGCTCAATATCCACGGGCAAGTGGCAAGATCTCCCAAATACCAAGTAGTACGGGCTTGTGCCTAAAACTATTTTATACGCCGTTCGGAGGGCCCACAACGCATCACTCAACTTCCTTGACCAATCTTTCCGATTCGGTTGCACCATTTTCTCTAACACGTTCTTCACTTGCTTATTGCTCGTCTCGACTTGCCCCGAAGTTTGGGGATGATATGGCGTCGCTATTTTGTGCTTGATCCCGTAGATCTTCATAAGTTTCTCGAAGATCTTGTTACAAAAATGGCTCCCACCATCACTTATTATGACTTTAGGAAAGCCAAAACGAGCACATATATTTTCCTTCACGAACTTCACAACCACCTCCGCATTATTCTTTGTTGTAGGTATAGCCTCGACCCATTTCGAAACGTAGTCCACCCCCACAAGAATGTATCCATGCCCATCACAAGACTTAGGGAATGGCCCCATGAAGTCGATCCCCCACACCTCGAAAATCTCAACCGCCAAATTTCTCACTAAGGGCTCTCGTTCCTCTTCGAAATGCTCCCCGTCCTTTAACATCTATCACAAGTTTGAACATGGACGTGAGCATCATAATGGAGGGACGGCCAATAGAAGCCCGAGATTAGGGTTTTGAGAGCCGTTTTCCTTCCTCCGAAGTGGCCTCCGACTTGATGATCATGACAAAAGCTTAGTAGATCTTGAATCTCATTCTCGGGCACACATCTCCTAATCATTACATCCTTCCCCACTTTGTACATGAAAGGGTCATCCCAATAAAAACTTTGGCACTTAGCTAGGAAGCGTTTTATTTCTTGCCAATCCATATCCGGACTAAGCTCCCCATTAGCCAAATAATTCGCATAGTCGGCATACCAAGGTGCTTGAGCTACTTCCATCAAATTCTCATGAGGCAAATTTTCACCGATAGCCACTCTATCCCCTCCACTTGTGACCATTCTCGAAAGATGATCGGCCACCGCATTCTCACACCCCTTCCGATCCTTGATCTCGATATCAAATTCTTGAAGCAATAGGATCCAACGAATGAGGCGGGGTTTAGCTTGAGGCTTAGAGAACAAATATCGCAATGCGGCATGATCGCTATGCACCACGACACGTGATCCAACAATGTAGGCCCAGAACTTTTCTAAAGCAAAGATCACGGCCAAAAGCTCTCTCTCGGTCGTCGTGTAGTTCTTTTGGGCATCGTTGAGCATCAAACTCGCGTAATACACCACCCTCAAAAGCTTGTCGACTCGTTGGCCAAGGACAGCTCCCACCGCTTCACTCGATGCGTCGCACATAATTTCGAAAGGCAAGCTCCAATAGGGGGCTATTACAATGGGGGCGGACACGAGGCTCTTCTTGATCGCCAAGAAAGCATCCTCACAAGCTTCGTTAAATTCGAAAGGGACTTCATTACTCAACAATCGACACAAGGGGCGGGCAATCTTAGAAAAATCTTTAATAAACCGCTGATAGAAACCGGCATGCCCGAGGAAACTCCTTACATTTTTCACATTGAGGGGAGGGGGTAATTTTTCGATAACTTCCACTTTGGCTTTGTCCACCTCAATCACCTTCTCCGAAATCACATGCCCGAGGACTATCCCACTTCGAACCATGAAGTGGCTCTTCTCCCAACTCAAAGTTAAGCTCGTCTCTTGACATCGGGCTAGCACTTCCTCAAGGTTTCTCAAGCATTCTTCAAACGAGTCCCCATATATGGAAAAGCCATCCATGAAGACTTCAAGATACTTGTCGATCATGTCGGAGAATATTGATAGTATGCATCTTTGGAACGTCCCCGGGGCATTACATAGCCCAAACGGCATCCGACAGAAAGCGAAAGTCCCAAATGGACAAGTGAACGTCGTTTTAGCTTGGTCCTCGGGCGCGATAGAAATTTGATAATAGCCCGATAATCCGTCCAAGAAACAATAAGAGTGATGGCTGGCTAGTTTGTCCAACATTTGATCGATGAAAGGTAGGGGAAAATGATCTTTCTTTGTAGCCGCATTTAACTTCCGAAAATCGATGCACATCCTCCACCCCGTCATCGCTCGTGTAGCCAATAACTCGCCCTTATCGTTCTCAATCACGGTGATGCCGCTCTTTTTAGGGACCATGTGCACGGGACTTACCCACTCGCTCTCGGCAATCGCGAAGATCAAACCCTCCTTCAATAACTTGAGTATCTCTTCTTTCATGATCTCTTTAAGGTTCGGGTTCAATCGCCTTTGGAATTCACGAGAGGGCTTGGCGTCATCCTCTAAGACAATACGATGCATGCACGTCGAAGGGCTAATTCCCTTTATATCACCAAGGCTCCACCCAATAGCACCTTTGTGAGCCTTAAGCACCTTGATCAACCTTTCTTCTTCCTCTTCGTTTAGATTGGCAAAAATAATCACCGGCTTTCTTTCCTCCTCCTCTAAAAAGACATATTTGAGGTGAGATGGGAGAGGCTTTAGCTCGGGCTTGTGCCTCCTCTCATCCTCATCGGGAGTTAGCTCGAACAAGTCAATTATTCCCTCCAAGTATTTGTCAAAATTTTCAATCGGCTCGACGACTTGTTTCTCATCAACACGCCCCACCTCCCCCTTCAAAAACGCGTCGTTGCCCTCAACGACACTTATGGTGGCACTCTCAAAAAGACCCGTCTCAATACATGATTCGTTGCCAAGTTCAAAAGGGCCAATATCCTCAACATCACCCCTATCACCATCCTCATACTCATCCGCCAAGAAAACTTGTTCAACCACATCTTGAATCTCGTCAACAAGAAGACAATCCGCATGATAGATGCTTGAAGGAATCGACGGCAAGTCGGACATCGAAAATGTAACCGACTCACCCGCAACGGATAAGGTGAGGTTCTTCTTTCCAACATCAATGAGGCATTGAGTAGTTGTCATGAAGGGACGCCCAAGTAGAATGGTATGCTCGGCTCCATCATTCGAAACCAATCCCACATCAAGAACAACAAAATCCACCGGGACCACAAGCCCTCCAACCTTGACGAGCACGTCCTTGACAACGCCTTTTGGATATCTAATCGACCGATCGGCCAATTGTAAGCAAATTCGTGTTTCTTGCAAGGGTGCTAACTCCAATTGCTCATAGATCGACAATGGCATCAAATTTATCCCTGCCCCGGAATCAAGCATGATGGTTTTGAATTTTCCATTGCCGAGCGTGATATCAATACAAAAGGAGCCGGGATCCAACTTCTTGAGGGCCAACACCGAAGGATCACACACCACCCTCGCCTCTTTAAATAAGACAACCGTCTCATTTGGAGTATGTATAAGCTTCTTGGATGAAAGATCTTTGAAAATTTTGGAGTAAGCGGGTATGTCTCGGATGGCGTCCAACAAGGGGAGCGTGATGTTTACATGTGAAAAAGTATTGTAAAGCCATTGGAATTGATCGTCTTTCTTGGTATTTTGAAGCCGAGATGGAAAAGGAGGAGAAGCCTTTGGAATTGGTGGCTTATAAGCGTTCGAGGATTTGTGCAAGCCATCGGGGCATTCCTTCGTCGGCAAGGCACCCACGGGGGTAGAAACGGGAGTATCAACAACGGGCGGAAAGCAACTTTCTCGTTCTCGGACGGTGGAGCCACATTTTTATCGATTACCCGGCTACTTCGAAGAGATGTAATTGCATGGGCATGTGATGGTTGGCTCGGTAACTTCCCCTTTTCATTAGCTTTCTTAAGCATATTAACATCGGTAGCCAATTGGCCAAATTTCGTGTTTAACCTGTTCGTCGTAGCCTCAAGAGCGGTGAACCGAGCCTCAAATGACATCGTCATGGATTGAAATTGTTGCATTATCATGGAAAGATTTGGATCGGAGGCCGGCGGTGGAGCATTCGTCGGGGGAGATGGTCGAGAGGGGCCCATGTAAGGGTTTGAATGTCCAAAGCCCGGATGCATGCGATTGCTCGGATGGTACGGGGGATTTTGATTTGATGGCCAAGCAAAGGGCGGATGAAAAATACCATGGCCCGGTTGATAGCCTTGTACCCCACAAATGTTCTCCGATTGAGGGCCCGACATATAATGAGAGGGATTCGACGGACAATAAAGTGTCTCGTGCCCAACCATACCACAAGTCAAACACGAAGGATCCACGGTCGGGGCCGACACTTTGGCCATTTGAGCTTTAATAGCGGCCAACTCCTTCTCCAACTCAATCTCTCTCGGGAACGGAATCTCATTCACATATTTAACCTCATTAGCACTCGAATATAAAGCCCGGGACGATGGTTGTTGGGAATTCTCGTCAAGGGTAGTGAAAACTTTGAGAATCTCGTGAGGGGGTTGTTCTGTCATGTTACCCCCGGCCGTTGTATCCACCATGTATTGGAATTGAGGTTCTAAGGCCTCGTAGAACGTTTGGACCAAAAGATCCTTGGGTAGGCGATGGTGGGGGCAACTATCAAGAAGTTCCTCAAATTGGGCCCAAGCCGAATGAAATGGCTCATTCTTCATTTATTTGAACGAAATTATCTTCACCCTCAAGGCGGCCGTCTTTTCCGTGGAGTAGTAATGATCTAAAAACAAGGCCGAGAGTTCGTCCCAAGTGTGAATCGAATTCGGTGTAATGCCCATGAACCATGATAACGCTTTATCTTGCAAGGCATAGGAGAAACAATGAAGGCGTAAATGCTCCAAACTCATCATATTTGGACGATGGAAACCCGAAACTTGCCACATAAATTGACGGAGGAATTGGAGAGCATCTTCTTTTGCAAACCCATGAAAAATCGGGAGCCGAGCGAAATCAAGGGAATGGATATCAATTGTCATTATCTCGGGGGGCAAGGCAATGCAAGAAGAAACCGGAGCACCCACGCAAGCCTTACTCACATCTCGCATAGTACGGATGGGGGCATGAGCATTTGGATTCAAACCACCAAAACGGGCGTAAAGATCGGGAACATCATTTCGGACCTCATTAACGGCTTCTCCAAACCCGGGGCCACCATTATAACCATACGGATTCATATTTGGCATCACATTGTGGTTATGCAAGGGAGGACTACCATACAGACCGGGATTCGGGCTCGGCATATTTGGAAAATGTTGAGGAGATCCATATCAATATGAACCGGGAGTCGGGGCTCCATAACCAAAACCGGATCCATTAAACCCGACATGGTTTGCACCATGCCCTCCCATACCAGGTTGACCGAAGCCTTGAGAACCGGGGACAACGTGGTTTGCACCTTGCCCTCCCACATGTCCCATTCCAACCGAACCACCACCATTCCCAACATGGTTTGCACCATGCCCTCCCATGTTGGGAACAAACCCTCCATTAAAAGAAGTAGGGAAAGAAGTTTTACCATGGTGTTGGCCCGTGGCGTGCCCTTGAGGGGTAAAACCACTCCCTTTAAATCCTAGAGCTTGCTCGGGAGGTGGCAGGGGAATGTGGCTAGATAGCCTGGTCTTGTCACTTGCGTCGAGCTCCTCATGAACTCCGGGCTCGGTCGAATTAGAACTTTGAGGGTCGGCCCGGGGAGATTTCCCGGTAGGGTCGAGAAATGGGCCCTTGTTTGGAAGATTGTTCGCCATATGAAAATCAAGAATCAAGGGATGTCTAAGATGTCGTAATCATTCGGGGTTAGAAGTATAAGGGAATAATTCGTGGCCGAGCGAACGACGACCTTGCATACACTCAAAGAAATCGTCAAATAAAAAGGAAAGCTAAAAACACAACGAAACGACAATTAAATCGATGGCCTTAACCAAGCAGTGTCGCAACAGCGCCATTTTGAAGTGTAGTTTTTTGTGGTTTTGGAAATTAAAGGTTTATTTGGCTTGGTCTTATCGGAAATCGATTAATTGAAGGATTCTATGTGTTTTAAGCTTTGGAAATAAAGAGAAAATGAAAATAAAATAATTAAACTACACTAGGAATTGAAATTGCAAGTTGATAGAATACCTCGGTCGTATGCCTTAATTGAAAATGCAAGCAAATCAAGGAAATAAGCAAAAACAAGCATTGTTTCACCAAGTACAAGCATGCATGCACAAGGTACAACTAAGCATGCATGTACATAAAAACTTGAAAAATGTAAATTTACTAAAATTGAAAGCACAAATAGCAAGAGCAATGAAAATTAACGTCAAAGTTCGAAACTTTACATGAAATAACAAGGATGAAGCACTAGATCTAGGATTTAAACCAAAACTATGCATGAAAATTAAATTGCAAATAAAGCACAAGAACAACTTGGAATTTAAACAACTTAAGACCCGATCTAAAATTTAGATGTGTCACTCATCTAGAATCCATAGCCAAATCACAAGTTTCAACATGAATTTAAAGAGCTAAGGCAAAAAGCATAAAATTGAAGAACATGCATGTAAATGAAGAACAAGCTTGAAATTAAAAGAAAAGCTTACTATATTAAAAGATGATGATCCAATATCTTGAATTACAATAAAAAGTGCTAATCCAAAGGAGTATTTGGACTCTTCTTAGGCTTACAAACCCAAGGAAATGCTTGAAGATTAAATCTAAAACCTAAGAGAGAGAAAGTAAATCTAGAAAATGGAAGAGAGAATTAAGCCCAATACTCATATAGTTATGGGGTTTATATAGTTATTAGTAGGGGCAAGGACGTCAAAACACTCAAATTCCCGAACTCGCAGTCGATCGGCTGCGGATCAGTCGATCGACTAGGGTCAGTCGATAGACTCCCTGTCGATCGACTGGTAGTAATCGATCGACTGCTATGCCATTTTTGGGGAGCACACTGTCTTGCAGTCGATTCTTTGAGGTATGCAGTCGATTTTCTTGGGCTCAGTCGATCGACTGCTGACTTCCCGGNCCTCGGTCGTATGCCTTAATTGAAAATGCAAGCAAATCAAGGAAATAAGCAAAAACAAGCATTGTTTCACCAAGTACAAGCATGCATGCACAAGGTACAACTAAGCATGCATGTACATAAAAACTTGAAAAATGTAAATTTACTAAAATTGAAAGCACAAATAGCAAGAGCAATGAAAATTAACGTCAAAGTTCGAAACTTTACATGAAATAACAAGGATGAAGCACTAGATCTAGGATTTAAACCAAAACTATGCATGAAAATTAAATTGCAAATAAAGCACAAGAACAACTTGGAATTTAAACAACTTAAGACCCTATCTACAATCTAGATGTGTCACTCATCTAGAATCCATAGCCAAATCACAAGTTTCAACATGAAGTTAAAGAGCTAAGGCAAAAACCATAAAATTGAAGAACATGCATGTAAATGAAGAACAAACTTGAAATTAAAAAGGAAAGCTTACTATATTAAAAGATGATGATCCAATAGCTTGAATTACAATAAAAAGTGCTAATCAAAAGGAGTATTTGGACTCTTCTTAGGCTAACAAACCCAAGGAAATACTTGAAGATTAAATCTAAAACCTAAGAGAGAGAAAGTAAATCTAGAAAATGGAAGAGAGAATTAAGCCCAATACTCATGCAAGAGTTGGGGGTTAAGTGAGTTATCCCTCAAGTCAAGTTGTGGGGTTTATATAGTTATTAGTAGGGGCAAAGATGTCAAAACACTCAAATTCCCGAACTCGCAGTCGATCGGCTGCGAATCAGTCTATCGACTGCAGGTCGATCGACTAGGGTCAGTCGATAGACTCCCTGTCGATCGACTGGTAGTAATCGATCGACTGCCATGCCATTTTTGGGGAGCACACTGTCTTGCAGTCGATTCTTTGAGGTATGCAGTCGATTTTCTTGGGCTCAGTCGATCGACTGCTGACTTCCCGGGCAGTCGATCGGTCAGTCGATTGGGCAGTCGATCAGGCTTGATTTCCTCATTTCTACACAGATTTCTGAGCTTCAATGCCTCAACTCGATCCTTAGCAACTTAGAGCCAGTCCAATTCCTCGTGCCACCTACAACATACGACTTTTGAATTTAAAACCCACGAAACGGCACCAAAAACGCACATACCAAGTTTTAATCCTAAAAATCAGAAAATGACCTAAGAACTAGAATAAACAACTCAAAACGACTAAAAACAACACTAAACTTTAATCAAAAAAACTAGGAAAAATACAATAATTACATGCAAAACAGAGCCCGCGCACTACCCTTCAGGGCTCTGTCCTGCTCTCCCTCCTCAAAACACCACCTCCTATCCTCCTATCGCGCACGGTGTTCCTCCTCAGCTTCCTCTACCTGTATATATTTGTTGCACCTTTCCACGACTTCATCGTACATTCTCGCTACTTTTTTTTACCAAAGACTTGTGTAAGTCTTCCCTCCTCAGTCCTTGACGTAAAGCTCCGGCTTTCATTTCATCCGTAGCGGTGGGTACCTCCAGCGTGGCTTTGGTGAGCCTGTTGACATATTACTTCAAGTTCTCATCAGGTGACTGCACCATAGTAAAAAGTGATTGTGCAGTCTTCGCATTCTACCTCACGCTGGAAAATTATTTCAAAAAAGCCGCTCGTTGCACCTGAAAGCTGGTGATTTTCCTTTCGCCAACTGATAGAACCAACTTTGGGCAATTCCTCTTAAAGTAGACATAAAATCCCGGCATGCCACAGCATCCGTATATCCATGTAACATCCTCTCATTCTCAAAAGTTGCAGATGCTCTACCGGATCCGTCACCCCGCGATATTGGAGTTCCAGTGTCTTATATCCCTTGGGTATCACATCTCGCAATATATCATCTGAAAGGGGATGCCCTTTATCTTCGTCAATCTTTTCCCCTTCCACACCTTTGCAAGGCTAACAAGGCCTCCTGCATATCTCTAAATGCCTTATTTCCTAGTCCAACCTCATTTTCCCCGTTCTCCTCATGGTATTTGCTTCGACTCTTATGTGACTTATCTCGGGATTCAGCATCCGTGCTTGAGGTTTGCAATTCACTTTCACTGGTATGCTTACTATGCCGACCTCGATGTTTATAATGCTTTCGCCCTATTTAAACTTCTTTGCCTTTTTGTACTTATACCTGTGCGATTCTGAGGACGAGTCAGAGCTGAAAGAATATCCTTGTTTTCACTTACTCCCACTTTTCCTTCCGCGAGATGATCTCCGAGACAGAGACCTTCAACTTTGTTTTGTGTTTTTTGTTACCGAATCTTCTCCCTGTTCACCATTTAACTTGTCAGCCTTCTCCTTCGGAGTACGCAGCTCGCCTGCTAGGTACTTGTTCAGTTCTTCCTGTTTTTCTGGGGGTACAAAATCCATAAGCCCTTCCAAAAACCCCTTATTAATTTGATAGGGCTTATCTTTGGGTAGATATCTCAACTCCTTCGTCCCTATGTGAACCGTCTTTTGCGCAATAATCTCCGGCGTCTTTGCTTGTGGATCACTACAAAAAAACTGCAATTTTCCGAGGGGAAAACCGAGGGTTTCATTTCCCTCGGCGAAAACCGAGGGCAAAACCAAGGGAAACCGAGACCCTCGGTTTTTTCTGAAGGAAAATAAGACCCCTCGGTTTTTCCCTCGGGAATTAGCCGCCAAAACTTACCGCCATAATTACCGAACGTAATACCGAGGAATTTCCGAGCGGAGTTATTTCCGAGGGCATAAGACCCTCGGAAACACCGAGGGTCAACGGTTACCCTCGGTTTCTTGATAACCAAAAATAAAATAAAATTAAAAAAATTCACAAAAAACCGAGGGTCGCTTATACCCTCGGAAAAAACCGAGGGTAATTGCCTCCCCTCGGTTTTTAATGGAAAATATTTTCGAGGGGAAAACCGAGGGTCGCTACCCTCGGTTTATTCCAGCCGGTGGCCCTCGGAAACACAGGCCAACGAGGGTGCTGAAACCTCGGAAAACGAGGGTCTAAAGCCCTCGGAAAACCGAGGGTTATGGACCCTCGGTTTTTCTTTTTTTCTTTTTTTTTTAATTTTAATTTCCTATTTATTAAAAAAATCCCAAAAAAATTGAAAAATATAAATGAATATACAAATTAATAAACCAATTATTATAATAAAAATATCTGAAAAATTTAGAATTATTACATCCGTTCGACACACTAACAAAGTTTATGTAAATCAAAATATCCTAAGATGGGGGGGGGGAGGACTGCTGTAAACGAGCATACAGCGCGGCCATCTGGGCGTTCATCTGCGCCTGAAATGCCTCCTGCTGCCGGCGCTGCTCGTCACGCTCCTCCTCACGTCGTCGCTCAGAATCGACGTATCGCTGCTGGATCAGCTCAAGCTCCGCCCTCTGCGCCTCCTGAGCTCGTCTGGTGGCCTCCAACTCCTCTCTCTGCGCCTGGAGCTGTGCCTCGAGCTCTCTGACCTGCGTCCGATCAGACTGAGAGGAGGTGGAAGAAGAGCTTCCTCTGAGGAAACCCTTTGCAGCAGCGAACGCCTTCCCGAACGAGCCCGGTGCCGTAGATCTTTCCCTTCTGCGACCCGACGACGTCGAAGAAAACGCGATCAGAATCAACCTCGGTGCTCGCATCCTGGGAAGACGCTCGTGCCCTCTCCAGGTTTCGCTCGTACTCCTCCTGGAAATACAATTCGTTAGTAAGTTTTAGATTAAAACCAAAAAACAAATTAAAAACAACAAAGATACTCACATTAACAGTACTGGATCTCGCATCGATCCACGAGCCGTCGTCCCTCATGTGAGTACGAACAAAAACCTGGTGCGCCTTGGCCGGCTCACCCGTCTCCCGCTCCTGTATCGAAATAGAATTTTCAAATAATTAACATTAAAATTAAACAAATAAATAATATATTATTATATTCCAAAATTACTTACGATATCCAGAGCATAATCGATATTAGATCTAGCTCCCCCCCTGTGCTTCGACATCCCAGTACCCGGCCCAGCACGCTCGCTCTTCCTGTTCCGGCTGCACTGGTCGGATCTGGCCTTATTCTCGGGCTTATCCCACTCGGCCTTCCAAGCCCTAGTTGAAACGTGTGATATATAATGTGTTATAAATTATCTATTATAAGTAAAAAAAATCTAATTTAATAAGAAAATATATAACAGAATCATTTACCTCCAGAGCGATGGGGTAACGCATCGATGCAGCTGACCACCATGAGTATCATGAAACTGCTTATACTCGTTCAAAAACCTTCCCGTACTTCTCCCCGATCATCGGAAAAAATACGTCCCGTATCTGCTGAACACTATACGCAGCCGGGTCCCAATAACAAATCCCCTACAAAAGAAAATAATAATTACATTTCAATTGATACATATGATTGTGCATTTATATTACAGATTAACAAATTTGGATATAAAATAATAATTACCTGAAATGTTTCCCACCAAAACTCCTTAGTCTCCGAAGGGACTGCCTTATAGCACCACCCGGCCTCTTGGAGATCCCTCTCGAAGATCTCCCGCAGTATGGTAGTCACCTTACCATGTCTGCTGTGTAGCCTGTATTCAATTATTTTTTTTTTTGTTACGAATATAATTTAATCATAACGATAATTAAAATTTAAAAATCATTAATTTACTTACTTCTTCCCTACAATATAAACCTGAATCCCCCCCCCCTCTCTGGTGGGGACCAGCTGCCGTCGCGAAAAAGTACCCGCATCAGACGGTGTATGTATGGGTGTGTGTGATGTCGGTGTCGGTGTATGGGTGGGTGTATCTAGCGTCGGCGCTGAATGATCAGCGCCGAGACCCACGTAGTCATCCTCGAAATCAACCAAACGATTGGCCGAAACCCATATCGGATCGACCAATGCTGCTGGAACCTCGACCTCTCGGCATCTGATAAAATTATTAAATAATAATACGAGCAATTTACAGAACACAAGTGCATATTATATATCAAACGTTTTAATAAAATCCACACATGAAAGAAATAAGTTTTAAAAAGAAATAGATTACATATATTTCAACCAAACTAATCACTTTCACTATTAAGGTTATCATCAAACTCATCTTCGTCTGTGTCTTGATCTGTATCTTCATCGGTGAGTAACTCTTCTTCAGTAACATCATTTGTCTCGTCACCAAGTTCCTCCACGTAATTATCAATGGGGTCGTGCAACTGGAAATCGACATCGTCGAGTTGAATCGGATTACGTGTATCTACAGCTTCCTCCTGAAATGATTCTTCTGGTAAAGGTTCGATAAATTCAACATTTGATCTCGCCTTAATTTTACACGTTGCCCACCAATCTATCTTGTCTCGTCTCAAACTTGGATACGCACAATAGTACACTTGTACAGCTTGAGAAGCAAGTACGAAAGGTTCATATCGATTGAACCTACGCTTATGATTGATATCGACTAACTTATAATTTGGATGAACTTTTGTGCCTGTAGGAGTTGGATCAAAC
>BMAC01001067.1:166403-240955 GCA_014905375.1 Phtheirospermum japonicum
CGTAAAAAATATAAAACGAGCGCGAAACGACCGTAAACCAACCCCCGTGGATCCACGACGCCGAGACGCACCCCTCCCCGCCCCGTTCGTGATTTTTTGGGTTTTCCTCCTATTTTCTACTTTTTTTTTTATTTTCTTCTAGGGTATTTTTTCAATTTTTTATTTAGTAAAAAATCGGAAAAAAATACGAAACACGCACGGAACGACCGGAAACCGACCCCCGTGGATCCAAGACGCCGATACGCACCCATCCCCTAAATGATAGTGAATTTTGGGCGTTTTTTTCCCATTTTTTTACTAATTTTTTATTTTTCTAGGGGTTTTTTCGATTTTTATTTAAAAAATCGAAAAAAAATACTAAACGAGCATGAAACGAGGCCACGACCGACTCTCGATGTTCCGAGATCACCCCCCGATCCCTCTTAGAATTCACGATGCCTCGTCGCTTCGCGTTTCCAACCGAACGACTTGATCGATCGATCGTATCTTGGTTGTTTAGTCGAATTGCACGGAACGTGTGGATACGCACCTGTTCGTTCATATTTTTCGACCAAAATGGAGCCATAACCTCCCCACGTGCCCGTGATGATAGGATTTGTTCAATTTTATGATTTTTTTATTTTTTCTATTTTTTTTTATTTTTTTTAATTTAAAAAAAACGAGGGTCTAATAACCCTCGGAATATTCCGAGGGTATCAAAAGACCCTCGGAAATCAGCAAATTATTTTATTTTTTTTATTTTTTTAATTATAAAAAAACCGAGGGGAGCCCTGACCCTCGGTTTTTTCCGAGGGGTCTTCATGACCCTCGGTTTTTTGGGCGACTTTTTAAATTTTTTTTTATTTTTTTATTGAGGGAATTTTGCCCTCGGAAATATTTTCCGAGGACAGTTTTTCCGAGGGAACGTTTCCCTCGGTTTTCCCCTCGGTTTTTCCAAAAACCGAGGGAATTTTCATAAAAACCGAGGGAAAAAACCCTCGGAAAACTGTTTTTTTTTTGTAGTGGATCTCCTTCAGGTTCCTTTCCGTCTTGTTGTTTTGGCGAGGGGGGCGGTGTGCCACACAGATTCTGGATCACTGGCTCTCCATGGGAACGTGTCAGTCCGTCTTTTGTTAGCCCTCCTTTATTAATTTCCGCCATCTTGTTCTTCTTCTTCAGTTTGCTCGATCCAAAACCAAAATCTAAGGTCTTAGGTTGTATGTTTCTATCTTTCATACTGCTTTTTTAGATTTTCTCACGTCTTTTGCTCAAGGACTCGATGTCCCTCTTTCCCACATACGGCGCCACTTGATAAAACCAAAAAGATTGGTTACCAAGAATAGGGGTACTAACCTCAAATCCGAGGTCAGCGACCTTAAAGCTTCCAGTTACGTCACAGCGACCTGGTTGATCTCCAAAAAGCCTCCTAGTGACCTAACCGATCCTGCAAAACAACACCCTCAGCCAAGGCGGTGGTCGGCCCTGGTGAAGGTCCTCCGATGCTTAAGTCATCGAGTGCAAGAGATATTTTCGAGAGCTAAAAGTAGGATAAGATCAACTCAAAATAAAGAGAGGCGTGCACCCCTTTTATATAGACAAGAGAAGTGTTCCCCAAGCTAGGGTTACCTTATCTCACCATAATTCCATAAATACTATGACTGACTTTGTTTTAGGACTTCTCATGTACGCTAAGTTCCCATAGATAATGAATCTCTTGCTTAAATTACCAGAATAGGCCTGGGCCTGTGATTCTTTTAATATAATTCGCCGGGATCCCACAATACCATCCATATCGGCCCATTCAGGCCTAATATTTAGAAAGCCCATTACCGAGCTACGAGATAACACCGAGCTAACAACATCATAAGAGGTCGCGACTAAATATAGAATCCACAACTCTAAGCCCAGAATGAAATTCTTCATCCAAACATCATGACTGGTAGCTTCAAAATATGATACAAACTCAGCTTCCATGGTAGAAGTAGTAATCAATGTCTACTTTGTACTTCTCTAGGATATGGTCCCATTAGCGACCATAAAAATATATCCAGATGTTGAATTTCGTGAATCAACACAACCCTCTAAGTCTGAATCGGAGTAACCAGTCACCTCTAGATTATCAGTTCATTTATGCATGAGCATGTAATCTTTTGTCCCTTAAAGATATCTCATTATCTTCTTTGCAGCTCTCCAGTGGTCAATACCTACATTACTCTGATAACTTCCTAATATTTCAACAACAAATGCAATGTCTGGTCTGATACAGACTTGAGAGCATAAGTAAGGCTTCCAACATCTGAAGTATACGTAATGTTTTTCATTTATTCCCGTTCAAGCTCATTTTTTGCACATTGATTCAAACTGAATTTATCATTTCTCACGATGGGTGCTACATTTGGCGAACAATCCTTCATACGGAATCTCTCTAGAACTGTATTGATGTAGTTCTCTTGAGACAAACCTAAAATGCCTCGAGATCTATCCCTATGGATCTTAATACCAATGACATAAGATGGCTCCTTCATATCTTTCATATTAACGTTCTTCGATAGAAAATGTTTCACCTCATATAACAAACCCATATCATTTGTTGCAATTAATATGTAATCCACATATAGAACTTGAAAAAAATAAATTTTGCTCCCACTAACCTTATTTTATGTACATTGATCCATGATGTTCTCTTCAAAACCAAATGAAGTGATAACTTCATGAAATTAAAACACCACCGATGGGATGCTTGTTACAGTCCATATATATATATATGTATGTATATATTAAGCTTGCAAACTAAATGCTCACCATTACTAGAGGGAAAACCTTCAGGTTGTTTCATATAAACAACATCCTTTAGATCACCATTGAGAAATGTCGTCTTCACATCCATTTGATCAAATTTAAAATCAAAATAGGCCACTGATTCCATAATAACCCTAAGAGAATCTTTATAAAATGTCTTCGTGTAGTCGATTCCTTATCTTTGAGTAAATCCCTTTGAAACAAGACTTGCTTTATATCTTTTGACATTGCCCTGTGAGTCAACCAATGTCTTTTACACCATCAGGAAAATCGACGAGATTCCAAACTTTATTACATGATATAGAATTCAAATCTTCTTTCATGACATTATACCATAAGCTTGATTTCTCACATCTCATGATCTGTGAAAATGTTTCAGGATCATTTTCGTCTACAAAATTGTAGTCACTCTCTTGCAAGTACACAACATAGTCACTCGAAATTGTTGGCTTCCTTATTCTAGTAGATCTTCTTAACCCTAGATCAACATTATCCTGAGTGTTAGGATTTTATTGCACAACATGTTGTACAACTGGTTGTTCAATAGGTTCAGGTATTTGTTGAACTTCAGGATTAACAAGATTTTGATCAACGTTTTATAGATCATTCGCAATTGGCTGCTCAACATGCGGTTGGACTTGAGGTACATTGTTAACAATAACTATCATTCTATCACTTTAAATGGGATATCGAGAATGGTCTTTCTCAGAATTAATTTCCAAAGATTGACTGTTCCCACTAATCATCATTTTCAAGAAATTAGCATTTCTTGATTCCACAAACATAGTGCTATGTGATGGATAGCAAATATTGTATCCCTTAAATTGATCGGTATATCCAATAAAATACCCACTTATGGTCCTCGATTTCAACTTGTTTTCTTGAGGATTGTAAACTCTTACTTCAGACAGACATCCCCAAATGATTCCATGTCGCAAACTCGATTTCCAACCCTTGAATAACTCAAATGACATCTTTGAGATTGCCTTTGTTGGAACCCGGTTTAATATGTACACTTTCGTTTTAAGAGCTTCACTCCATAAGGTCGTAGGAAGTTTGGAGCTAGCAATCATACTTCACACCATGTCCATCAATGTTCGATTTCTTCTTTCAGCAACACCAATTTGGTTCTTGAATAAATTTAGCAAATGGGTCAGATGCTTGTCCACTCTCAGTATATCTACCGTAGTATTCACCACCTCTATTTGATCTCACAATCTTAATTTACTTTCAGCATTATTTCTATAATTCTGCTTTGAAGACTTTAAAAGCATCTAAAGTCTCTTACTTATTATTAAGAGAGTTGAGATACATATAGTGTGAGTAATCATCTATAAAGGTAAAAAAATACTTATCATGACATGCATCTATATCAATACTAAAAATATTCGTATGGATAGTTTCTAATATTTCAGAACTCCTCTTGGCACTTTTCTTTAACTTGTTAGTCTTCTTACCCTTAATGCAGTTTATACAAGCCTCAAAATCGGAAAAATTAAGAGTACTAATTACTCCTTCATTTACCAATTTCTTGATTCTATCAATGGATATATGTGCCAATCTCGGGTACCACAACATAGATGATTCTTCATTCAAAACACATCGCTTTACACCAATAGTATCATGAACGTGCAAAGTAGTATGATTACCATCATTCTTCAAACTAAGACGAAAAAGACCATCAGACAAAGTATATTTTCCAACAACATTAGACTTATAAGAAAAACTAAAATACTAGTCTAAAAAGTTAAAGGAGAAACCACGTGATACTAGTCTTGAAACATAAATTAAATTCTTGGCGAAACTAGTAATATAAAAAGACTTTTCCAAAAGTAAAATGAAACAACTACTTAAAAATAATTTGCACGTTCCTACTACTTCCACATGTGAGGGCATCTTATTTCCAAAGTACATGTTTTCCTTACTTCCCATTGGTTTTCGTAGGTATTGCAATCTCTGTAAGGAATTAGTGACATGGATTTTAAAACCAGAATCAATCCACCATGTGTTATGATTAACATCAACCATAATAGATTCCTAACAAACAAATGAAAATTGAACACGTTTCTTTTCAAGCCTCTTAAGGAACTTAGGGAAATCCTTCTTTATGTGCCCCTTCTTTTTACAAAGGAAGCACTTAATTTCTTTCTTAATATCCTTCGGGGGAGGAATCTTATCCTTTACCTTGTCCTTAGCCTAATACTGTCTTTTCTTTCCCGATGTTGTTGCCATATTCACTTTCTCACCCTCCTCCATAGCCACTCAACCCTCCTCTTGAGCACACATGGTCATCAACTCATTTATAGACCATTTATCTTTATGTGTGTTATAAGAGTTCTTAAAAGGACCATACTGATGAAGAAGAGTGCACAAAATGAAGTGAACCAGGAAAGAATCCCACATTTCAACTTTGAGTGTCTTAAGCTGAGCCACTATATCTCTCAAACGCATGATATGCTCACGCACACAAATGTCATTAAGCTTTATGGATGATAATTGCATTATAAGGATGATAATCGATGCCTTATCAGAGACAAGAATTGATCTTCAGTTGCCTTCAACAAATCCTGAACATTGTCATACTGCTCAACGAAACCCCGAATCCCAACTGATATCCTAGTCTTTATGAACATATTGTAGAGTCGATTAAATCGCTCCCATCATAAAGTTCAACATCTTGTGGGTTAGTTTCTTTGGTTATAGCTGGTGGTTCGTTTTTCCTAATTGCATAGTTAATGTCCATCCACCGCAAATGAAGGAGATTTCTCTTCCTCCAAGTTTTATAATTGTCCTCATCGAGTTCGGGAACATCAAAACTCATATCAGAGTAATTAACAGGTTGAATAATTGCATAAAGTAAACAACATGCTTATATTATTAAAATTGAAGATTTCTTAAAACCATATAACATGTTTTACCAATGTAAATCATGTTCTAATATGAATCTAGAGACATAAAACTTGTCTGTGGGCTAATGTTTTAATTCAATTAGATTCATTCAACTTCATGATAAACAATCAAATTAGACTTCATGTGGGATAAATTTCATCATATTACGTTTAATTAGACTTGTGGGTAAATTAGAAAATATAATTTGATATATTATCCTAATTAATTATATAATATAATAAGATTTCATGTGGGATAAATTTCATTATATTACGTTTAATTAACTACAACATATGTCTATTCCAAAAGTGATCTTCAAAACTCAACTTTAATATATAAATTTAATTTATTGAAGATGATGTGGTTACTCTTTAAAAAACTAAAATATATGAATCACTTAACATATAACTTAACGTGTTAAAACTTCAAATACTCAATTAAGGTTTTATATACAATATTAACTTTATTAGAATAAAACTAAATTTTTACAATCTCAACAATATATGTCAATATGAAATAATTTAATTTCTAAAATAATTCTCCCAAAGTAAAACATAAAACGTATGCATTGAGATGATTTAATAAAATCAAAAAATTATTAAACATGTAATAATGTCCATGCATAATGCCACTGACTAGAAGCCAATATATTATGTATCAACAAAGATTTAGCAACTACTGAAACAGCCTAACTGGCCAACAGTTATGGCCTAAAAGCAGTTCACCTGGGTTTGAAACCCACCAACAATAATTTTATTTCTTTTTTTAACACCGTTCATCTTCTTCTTCAACCAGATGGGTCGGCCCGAACAAGGAAATTCGACCCAAAAATCAGAAAAAAGGACACTCCACACATGCGATTTTTACTTTGGAAATTCATGAAGAAAAATCCTAGAATCATATGAAAACAATCAACAAACACATTTTTAATTCCAAAAACACATAAATCATTCAAATTTCAAAAACACAAAATTTTTGTTTTTCCTATGGGATTAAAAATGGATGAACATAAAAAACACCAAACAAGCAAGACTAAGGCCACACGACGCTCTGATAACAAATGCATACGAATCTATAAACATACATGCTTTCGACAACAAATAAATATTTACGAGCGGAATCGATAAACTGATTAAGCGTACCTCCGTCCATTGCTATTTTGATCAAAATATTCGGACGAATTTCCACTGGTTTCTCTTCTCTTCTCTAAAAAATTAGATGGTGTTTATTTTTGTATATTTTTCAGAGAGGAAAGAGGACCATAGAATGTGATATTTATACAATGTTATTTTTACCATCAATCAGCTCGAGGTTCTAGATCAAGCCTGGAGTCAAACTAGGATAAAACCAGAAGATCAACTCCAGCTCGAGGCTATCAGCTCTAACTCGGGGCTAAGAACTTAGCCAAAAAAATGTGAGATTATCAGCTCAAGCTCTAGCTCGAGGTTAAATACTTAGCCAGAAAATGTGAGATTAACAGCTCCAGCTCTAGCTCGGGGCTAAAAACTTAGCCAGAAAATATGAGATTATCAGCTCCAGCTCTAGCTCCCTTGTAACCACCCATATGTTGAAAACTGCAAATTCAAAATTCTCAACTACTGCACCACAAATATGTGTTTGTGGTGCACCGACCAACTAACAATTGAACCATAGATTTTCCATCTCACTTAATTGAAGATTATTCAACCAATCAAACTTAGTTCACCGACCAACTAACGATTAAAGCATAGATTTTTCATCTCACTAAATTGAAGACTTCAATATCCATAAGCTGAAAATTATTCAACCAATAAAACTTTAGATTAAAGTTTATTCACTAAGTCTGAAAATCTCTTAACTTTGGAAATCAAGCCTTCAAGAAGATTATTCATCGCTGCACTCTATTTCAACGCCTTGAATCAAACAAGAAATCATAAGTGGATTTGAAAATCTTGATCAATGAAATGAGTAGTGAAGAGGCTTAGTCAGTGAATTGAGTGTGAACATTCAATTGAGCAATGAAAAGTGTCAGCAATTAAGGGGAAACGAGACAACTTCAAGTGTTGGGCACTGGGGCATTGTCAGAAAAAAGGGAAGACGGTGAATCTAATGTGTTATGATACTTACCAAGAGGGTCGAGGTTGTATCGGGGAACATACTAGTAGATTCCAATAACATAGAGGGACTAAGCCAACCCTTGAATCTTGTAAAAGAGCTCTTGCCATTTACTTTTAGCACCTTACATTCCGTACTTTACTACTTACTTTATATTCAACTATTTACTACATATTGCTTTGCCTAAACTTCAATTTACTTGTTTCTATTGGCAAAGGGTTTTCCTCTGCCAACTCTAGACATATTATTCTCACTCCAACACTCTGTTTTAAGTTGTTAATCGAAAGTTACCAGCTGCCAACTCACTCTGAGCAATGATTTGAGTTAAAAAAAATATTTTCAACAAAGTTGTAAATATCCTATTCACCCCTTTAGACCTTTATCAAGTATTTGGGACAAACACTTGTTTAGGCAAAGGAGAAAGAGAGATCATAAGGAGGTGCTAAATATGAATAACCCAGTCTCAGACAATTTCTCACCCACGTCCAGAGCAAAAACTTCTAATTGCTTTAGGTCCTGTTGTATTTCGAATATCGGATACGAGTTTAATTTAAAATTCAAAAATTAAACACTCAACTAATAATCTCTTATATTTAATCTCTATTCTATATTATTCTATTAACACATATAATTAAATACTGCTAAATACAATATTATAATATAACAACATTCACTTTTCATACATGATTTGACATATGTACAGTATAATAATACATTATTATCTACTTTTCAGATATAATTTGACATTTACAGTAAAAACTAAAGGATTATGAATCCTATAATAAATAAAAAATTTTATTATTTACAAAATTCAGAATAGCTCAAGATTTTGAATATCAAGATTCAAAAGCCCAACAAACACTCATGCAAATAGTTCTTTTCCCTTAAGGTCTTGGAAATTATGAATAAAGGAAATCGCTGCATGCTTTGTCCCAATCTGATGAATAAAGAAAATAAAGCACAATTTTATGAGTTAGGTGTTGCCGTTGAGGTTATCTCCTTATCTCACAATGCTGTTCCTATTTATAATGCCATTGAGGAGCTTAATTCTCACTACACGGTACTGTCTAGCGTGTATGCTAATGAGATTGCGTATATGCAATATTCTTGTTCCATTTCTTATTGTTGTGTACCTAATCATGGACTTGGCAGAAGAGGTGAAAGTCCCAAAAAGAAATGCTAACTTTTAAAGAGCCTAATACACTAATCGATGGTAGAAAACATGCAATGACTTTTAGAAAATTGAGTAGTTTCAATCGCCTCGCTTTAAAGAGGCTATCAGAAATTGAAACATACTAGTGGATTCCAATAATGTAGAGGGACTAAGCAAACCATTGAACCTTGTAAAAAAGCTTTTGTCATTTACTTTTAGCACCTTACATTCCGTACTTTACTGGTTACTTTATATTCAACTATTTACTGCATATTTCTTTGCCTAAACTTCAATTTACTTATTTCTATTTGCAAAGCATTTTCCTCTGCCATCTCTAGTTATAATATTCTCACTGCCAACACTCTGTTCTAAGTTGTTAATTTAAAGTTACCAGCTGCCAACTCACTCTGAGTGTTGATTTGAGTTAAAAAGTATTTTCAAAAAAGTTGTAAAGACCTGTTCACTCTCTAGACCTTTATCAAGTGTTTGGTATCAACACTTCTTTAGGCAAAGGGATTAAGAAGATCCTAAGGAGGTGTTAAATATGAGTAACCTGGTCTCAGAAAATTGCTCATCCGCGTCTAGAGCACAAGCTTCTAATTCCATTAGGGCATGTATGCCCTAGGGTTTGAAATACCAAATCAGTATTTCGATAAAACTCAAAAATTAAATACTCAACCAATAATCTCTTACATTTAATCTCTATTTGTACTATCCTATCAACGCATATAATTAAATATACTAAATACAATATTATAATATAACATCATTCACTTTTCAGATATGATTTGACATAAAATATAATATAATAATATATTGTCATTCACTTTTTAGACATGATTTGACATCTACAGTAAAAACTAAAGGATTATAAATCTATGATAAATAATTTTTTTTATTATTCACATAATTTTAAAAATCTCAAGATTTTAAATAACAAAATTCAGATGGCAACGAATATCGTGCAAACGGTCCCTTTCCCTTAAGGTCTTGAAAATTATGAATAAAGGAGATCACTACATGCCTTGTCCCAATCCGACGAATAAAGTGAATAAAGCACAATGTAATGAGTTAGATGTTGCCATTGAGATTATCTACTTATCTCACAATGCTATTCCTATTTATAATGTCATTGAGGAGTTTAATTCTCACTACACGGTAGTCTAGCGAGGATGATGATGAGATTGCCTATATGCAATATTCCTAATCCGTTTCTTATTGTTATGTACCCATCATGGACTTGGCAGAAGAGGTGAAATCCTATTAATAAATGGCATTTAGACAATTGAGTTTCAATCCTCTCGTTTTAAAGAGGCTATCAGAAATTGGAATATTAACAAATCTATGTTGTTAGAGCTCCCTACTCTTTCCGTCTTATTCGATCTGTTTTGATTGACCATTTTACTCAAATTAAGAAAGATAATTGATGTTATAATTTATGTATCAAATGACTATAATATTACTTTATTTATAAGAAATAACAGTGTGAAATAATAAAGGGAGGGGTAAAATTAGTAAAGTAACATTAAATTATTATTGAAAAATTAAAAGGTAACAATAATTCTCTTTTAAAATATAAATGTGACAGATATAATGAGACATAAAAATTTTTAAAATAGAAATGATAAAGCGAGATAGAAAGAGTAATGAACAAGAGACATAAAAAGTATTGGCTCACAAGACAATATTAGAGTCATTAAATAGCAAATTAACATCCACCATTCAAGTTGCATCCTTAAATTTTAATTTTATAATTTGTTGTACTTTATGCAGCGATCTATTTTCACAACTACGCGACTAATTTATGATCATTGTTTCTTGATTAGTGCCTTTTGTAGATATTATTTTTCTTTTTTCATTTGAAGGTTTAATGTAGCCTCATATGTGGCAAATTATACTGCGCATTCGGGGACACCATGCATAATGCATTTGATTCTCACTTTAATATTACATGTGATGAATAGGTATATTTTGTACGATAATATATGAATATTTCGTAGATATGGATGTTATGTGTTGGAAGTCGTAGAGACGAACAACATGCTCGTGCAGCGGAAGTTTTAAATTTTTTAAGATCCAATAGATCCATACTGTGAACGAATATATTTATATAATAAATAAACAAGAGAATGCATGAAATCTTACAGTAAATCCAGATCCGAGTTCAATACTAATGTATCCACCAATTAATTCTCCAACTGCAAGATCCAACTTCAATGTATTGCTATCGTGAAGAAAGGTAGGAAATCTCACGAAAGCTCAAGAACTCTCAATCTCAAAATCAGGATTGTTATGATGTTTTCTAAAAACTCTCCATTCACCTTATGACTTTATGTTATATTTATACTAGGTATATAATAGAACCTTAATCATAAAAAGGGTTGGACTGTCCAGGACATGGGCCCAAAATAGTTTTGGACCAAGTACCTTTATTAATATAACATAGATAATTAAATACAAATTCAATATAATTCAATTAAATAGTTTCTATCAAATAGAAATTAACATCATAATTATTAACAATTAAATATTACAATTCCAAATTGAATATTTATTACTTTCTTGATACACTCTTAAGTCAGAAAGGTAATCGCATATAGTGTGACCCTATAGGACTTTATATATGACATCAATCTAATGATGATTCAAACAAAACTCCTAGACGGCTTAGTTGGACGAACTTAATATATAAATTATAAACTTTATACAAAACTTTGATGAAATTCCTTCCATTCCGATTACTCGATTAAGATTTATCCAAATGTCTATCTCAATTTCTTAATCAATTTATCTCATATTTATGAGTAGACAACTAGACCATACTCAACTACTATATTGAATATGTCTCTTGCATTGGCCAATGACTTTAGTCGACCTAATATAGAGATTATGAGTGATCTCTGTCGAAATTACAATCGAGTAATGAATTCTTTCTTGGCTCAACTACCACCTTCATTTACATCATGATGTACCCAACACAAGTCATATCTACCTCGAAAAGGGGTGCAAGCATTGATCATGGTCAAAGTACATCACTTAGTAAACAAGGTGTGTATTGACCTCAAGTCAAAGGATTATCACACGCTTTATACACTGATAAGTTTATAAATATAAAATAAATAACTTATCAGTAGGGTTTACCAATACTTTCTAAAGTATCCATGTGTCCATCACGAATAAGTATTATTCGCAGTCATGAGACTAACTGCATTTTCTAAAATGTGATGCAGACCACATGCCGACATATATTATATTATCAATATCCCAAATTTTGATAATCATTAGTTAGGGTTATTTTAAAAGTAATATTTTATCATTGACATCTCACCATATCAATGACAACATTAACTCCATGAGAACATTTATATGAGTAATCACAAACAATCAAAACAATAATTCAATAAATGTATTACCATATATATATATAACGATATATATAATAATTGTGATCAAGTATAATGTCTTTAAATCTGATTGTTTCTACAACATTTATACTTTCATATGTGCGATAAATATAATTGGATTATATTGAAATAATTGGATCTTGTGTTTTATATATGATGAATATGTATGTTCTATGTGATGAATATGCCTAAACCCGATGTGAGTTTTTCTATTTTGATTTGCTCCCCCGCCGTGATTCAATGAGAATGGATAAGAGGCTCGTGGGATTGACGTGAGGGGGCAGGGATGGAATATGCATGTTTTGTATTGATTATATATATGTTTTGAATATTCATCATACATTTCATACATATACCATCATATAAAACATACATACTCATCATCTTCTACGGGACGCGCCTAAGAATCTTGTTAGACGGATTTCGACGACCACTTCGACGACGACCGCTTACACTTTCCTGTCGATTGTATCTCGACGACAACTTCGACGAAAAAATTCGCATTACCAGCAATTATATTCATCACATACAATACATATTCATAGTACAAAATATGCATATACCATCGTGCATAATGTATATTATACAATAAAAATTTGTTACATCATGCATGGTGTACCCAATATACCACATACTATCCTCATATGTGATTGATTTTTATTTTTCTTTAAATGTCTTTTCCTCGTGTAAAAATAAATAAATATTATCTATTCTTAAAATGACTAAAGATATACTAGGATGACTGAATGTGGACGTCACCGAGACTATATAATATATAAAAATGCCAGGGCATACTAGGATGACTGATGACAAAATGTGATGGTCATGCTGATGCAAAAAAAAATTCCCCAAATAAAACAAAGCCCCTAGATCTCAAGTAACCTCCGCCAGCTGGCCCCACATTTTGTTGCTTTGACCCTTCTAATTTATAATCAACTAACAAATTCAACAAGTCTCAGTTAATTTCCAATTAATGTCCTCCTTTCTTTTCTTGCTCCTCTCTCCCTATATAAACAGACGCAAATGAAAGCCTTTCTCATTTCAAGATTCCATCAACTATTAACAATATTTTATATATAGCTACACAAGTTCAAAAAAAGAAATAAAATAAAAGTAAAAAACTCGAGTCATGTCAGATGTTGTGATAGAGCCACGTCCCGTTGTTAGAAAATTCCTGGCGAGGCCTCAACGTGAAGGCGTTGGCGCTATTGTTAGAAGAAGCATTGGAAGGTAAATTGTGTTTCAAGAGTTTCATTTATTTTTTTTACAAGATAAATTTATGCTTTTAATTAACTAAAAGCTGGGGGTTTTGTTGTTCTTGATCCTCACCTCACAGGTTTGAGCTGAAACATTTTGACCCTTTTCTTGTACTCGATGAATTCTCAGGTGGGCTGTCTCTGTTTTATTTTTATTCTTTTTCTCATTTATTGAATATTCTAACTCACAACTGATTTTTCATTTTTATGGGTTTACAGTTACTGCTCCTGCTGGATTTCCTGATCACCCACATAGAGGTTTCATCAGAGAACACTTTTTTTTTTCTTTTTTTTCTTTTTGTAATAAATATAGTGATGATCTACTAAACTATTTTGGATTTTGTGTTTACATGCTAATTGATACTAAATTATATTTCCATCATCTTACAGGATTCGAGACTGTAACCTATATGCTGCAGGTATTAGCTACATTGCATATATATTATCAGCTACTAATTAATGGCAAAGCTATGAATTAATGATGTTTAAGAAACAAAGTAATAACTTTATAAATGAGTGTTAGAGGGTGTTTGGCTGAATTTATAAAGTATTTAAGAGCTTATAAGTTCATTTAATTTGTTTGATAATCATCAGCCTAACATATTTTTTTTGGTATTTTATAAGTTCTTTTATTTAAAATATGACTTTCAACAACTTATCAGATATATAGGATATTTTTAAAAAAAATAACCAGACACCTCTTAATTAGACTTTGTCCTTTCTTGTTTACATTGTTTGATGGGACATCTAGTTTTGATCCCTACACTTTCTGACACATGGTTTATTATCAACATTTTATGGGTATTCACATGTTTGGAGTCAAGGTTTAGTGTAAATATTTAATCCAATTAATTACAGCAGCCCAAAACATACAGATAAGCATCAAATAGAAAAAAAAATAGAAAAATGTAATTGGACAAGTTCCTGGATTATCGACTCATGTCCAAAAGTTAAACATGGTCAAGTTGATGTGATGTGCAGCATAAAGAAACCAAATCATACATCATTTTTTTTTTAAGTTGACAAATAGTATTTAAAAGTTGAGCCCAAATATGCCGTAATCATGTACTTTAGGGGCTGGCTGCCTCCATTGATAAAGATATAATATAATGACCATTATAGGCTAGCAAATCAAGCCGGCTTCGGATATTCTTTTTATGTATTGTCTTAGTGAGACTAATTTGAGATTTGTGCTTTATTTATTTATTAATAATTGTCCATGGTAAATAAAGGGAGCTTTGACACACGAAGACTTTGAGGGACACAAGGGCACGATTGAAGCAGGTGACTTGCAATGGATGACCGCTGGAAGAGGGATTGTCCACTCAGAAATGCCTGCTTCTGAGGGCACTCACAAAGGCTTACAATTGTGGATTAACCTCTCCTCCAGATATAAAATGTCAGTGGCCCATCCCCATTAACATAAAATGCCCCCTTTTTTTTTCTTTTTTTTTTTAAATTAAATAATTTGAATCACAACTGAAAGGGACACCCTCGACAATGCCCTTTTCCTCTATTAATGCTTCTGATTCTGTTTCACAAAGTAAAATCCAAAGTTGACCTTTTTTTTTTTTTTTTTTTTTGGTAGTGGGCACAAATTCAAAATAATAATAACAAACAAAAGTCAAAAAAGTGTTTTGTTTTGATCCACAGGGTTGAGCCAAGGTATCAAGAATTGAAGAGTAAGGACATTGTAGAAGCCAAAAAGGATGGTGTAAAAGTAAGAGTTATAGCTGGAGAGGCAATGGGTATTGAGTCAGCGATATACACACGGACACCGACCATGTTCTTGGACTTTACGCTCAAGCCCGGGTCGGTGATTCGACAACCCATACCATCGTCGTGGAATGCATTTGTATATGTTTTGGATGGAGAGGGTACATTTGGGAATTCACGGTCTTCGCCTGTGTCGGCCCATCACATCGTTCTTCTGGGCTCGGGTGACGGGCTTGAGGCGTGGAACAAATCGTCGAAACCACTCAGGTTCATTCTGGTCGGGGGCGAGCCTTTGGGCGAGCCTGTTGTGCAGTACGGCCCGTTTGTGATGAATAGTCAAGAAGAGATCGACCAAACTATTGAAGATTATGAGAACTCTGTCAATGGATTCGAGAAAGCAATACAATGGAAATCTGAATCCACAACTGATTTTGGTTATTGATTTAGTAGCTTTTCTTTTTTCGTTTTTCTTAGTAAGCTCAAATAAAGATTTCATAAGATCAACTTTTCTTTTGCTGAAATCGAGTTATTTCTTCTTCCTTTCGCAAAATTGGACATTAGAATAGTTGATCACGCTGGATGTGGATTGAACTAATGGTCAACCGCGGGTGTACGAGTTTGATAAAAATAGTGGGGAGAAAGTTTGTATTCCACATACACTAACAATTTTTAAATTTATAATAAATAGCGTTAGTTAGTTGAACTACAAAAAAATAGTATTTTATCGAGCGCAACACCAAGAGAAATATTGCCCTCAAAGATTTAGAGGGTATTACCGAAAGTTAGTACCTTCGGTAATGCTACTCGTTAAATCCTTCGAAAACACGACACCAATGTGCCGCCATTATTAACGAAGGTAATACCAAAGGCTTTTCGAGGGTAAATTTAACGAAGGTATATACCCCTCGCAAAAACCGAAGGGAGCAATATCCCCTCAGAAATCCGAAGGGAAATATTCCCCTCGGGAATTCCCGAAGGGAAATAGATCCTTTCGGGAATTTCGAGGGAAATTGCTCCCCTCGGTTTCATTGAAATTAAAAAGAAAACGAAAAATATAGAAAAAAAATATAATATCGTAAAAATAAACCATATTTTATCATTTTAGGCATGTGTCGTGTAATACGATCAACGGTAACAATTCATGAATCCCGAAGGGAAATAGATCCCTTCGGGAATTTCGAGGGGAATTGCTCCCCTCGGTTTCATTGAAATTAAAAAGAAAACGAAAAATATAGAAAAAAATATAATATCGTAAAAATAAACCATATTCTATCATTTTAGGCATGTGTCGTGTAATACGACCAACGGTAACAATTCATGAAATTGATTCATGAAATTCGAAGTTAATTAATTAAAAGCACGTATGTAGTAAAATTTAACAACACAGAGAAATGAGGGCAATAGAGATCTACAGAGAGACCTTATTACACTTGAGTGTTATTTTGTGTAAAATTTGAAGATCTATGGTTTTGAAAATAAGTATCAGTATATAATGTTGTTTTCAATGTTAACCAACACTGAAACCAACATCAACCAGAGTTTAACTAAAAATGTGCAGCGGAAATATAAACTCAAGAACACAGCAAATTAAATTCAGTTCATAAGTAAAAGTACTTATGAACTTGGGTGTAAAAACCCGAAAATTATATTACTTTCTTATTCACGATCAATACATAAAAATAAAAAGTAATATATGAAAACTAAAGTATCAAAAACATGATACTAAATACTTGTCGCCTAGATGAAAAGATCTTCTCCGTTGGTCACGCAACTTCGAAGAACTCCTTGGTCTCGTACAGTGGCTCCAAGTAGTCGCTGGTGTTCTTTCCTTGCTTTTGCGTCGTCTGCTTGCGTCTTCTCAAAAATCCGTGCGTCTCTTAATTCGTGTCCAAGTTTTGGTTGTCTCTTGTCTTAAATAGACAATTCTAGAAACCTAAACTTGGTAAACAAGTAAAACAAACCCTAGACACATTCTAGGAAACTCAATAAAGTCTTATACATAAACTAGGAAACAAAATCTAGAGTCCTAGTTTATTTTGTGGCGAAGAAAGGCAAATAACTAAAATAGGAATTATTACCAAGAATAAATTCTCAACAATCTTCCCCTTTTGCCTTTTTGGACAAAATACTACGACGCAAAATAAGTTCAAAATAAAATACTAACTCCTCCTAAGATGAAAAACTCCCCCTAAATAAAACAACCAATTTTATCAACATTACAAACCAACATTGTTCATTTCACTAATTATCAAAACAAACCACAAGGAACTTATTGACTCCGCACCCTCTTCGAACGACGAGGGGATGTCGAAGTTCCTTCACCCCGATCCTTTCGCTTCTTCATCTTCTTCAAGACCTTATTGCGAGAACGGATTTTCTTCCTTCGCTTCTCACGAGCAAGGCTTCCTAAAGCCTCGGCAGCAGCAGCAGCAGCATCATCGTCAGTCGTATCCTTATTAGTGTCGCCATTATCTCCCCCTTTTTGGCCTGAAGGCAAAAGGGCCTCCATGAAGGAACTCCTATGAGCCTGCAGTTGAGTAATCTGCGAATCAATCTAGCCAACATGCGCACGAAGAACCTGCGCAGACATGCGAACTATGTTGGGACCAATGTTGGGAAGCCGGACCCAACACCAGTAGCAACATTGTCCCGGAAAGGCGTCTGCCAAGGGAAATCAATAACCTTCGCACCAGAAATATGCTGGCCCCTCAAAGCAAACCAGTCAGCCTCACCGGTAAGCACGTCATCAGGATGAAGCGTCAAACCCTGATTCTCAAGCAAGCTGAAGATCAACGAGGGAAAACACAAGGATGCCGCAGACTTGGTTGTGGCGAACTTAGTGATAGTGTCGAACACCTGCTGCCCAAAACTGGACTTGAGTCCCCTCCCAAGCTTGTACAAAAATTGGGCCTGAGGCCGCGTGACACACGTTGTGTTCTTGGAGGGAACCCAGTTACAAATGGCTACCTTGTGCAAAAAAGAGTAAATGAAAGAAAGGCGAGTACTCGACAACTATTCAAACCATGCATTAACCAAACCCCCAGACAAGAACGAGATGACTTCATTCATGTCATCCACAGTCGAATCACCCCAATACGGCTCATTCCCAAACAACTCATCTATCAAATCAGGGGTAAAACTAAAAACCTTGCCACGCACAAATAATTTGCCATAATTCACAGATTTTAAATCAACAATCGAAGGCATCAAGTTGGCATAGAATTCCACGACTACATTACAGACAAAAGGCATGGCAGTCGAGACTGTGGAATACATACCTTTATGCTGAAGGAAGGCAACCAAATTTTGCTTCTCAAACACATCAACCAGGACTCGGCACTCAGTAATCATATGCCGGGTTTGGTACTCAGAGAACAACTCCTCGGCAGTCAAAAACCTATCAGAAAACAGCACCATGTTTTCAATCTCAACGGTCCGAGAGGGAGTGCCTGTTCTTCGGAGCGTCGTACACCGGCCAGTAACTCAGGAACAGATGATGAAGAGGATGGGTTCGACATCCTGAGAATTTCACAAAAACACAACACAGCAGAAAAATCGAAACAGATTATAGAAGTTTGTGAGAGCTTGAGAGTTTAATTTCAGAGAATTTATAGACAAAGTGGGCAAACGGTAAGAAAATCAAGTATTTATGATTTCTAAAAAGTGATCGTTGCCAAGGAGAGAGAAAAGTAAAAGAAATAAAAGGAAATAACCCTAATTTACCTTCCTGCGGATTTGACAAAACCTGATTTTCTTTCCTTCTAAAACAACACCACTCCCCCTTAATGTAGGATACATGATCTCAACCACTTCAACCATTATCTCATTAATTTTTAAAATAAAAATTGCACAACTCTACTACAAAATCAACCGAAATATTGAGCCGAATTAAATGAACCATCAGCCAGTAGAGTTAATCTTGTCCAATATGAATTATCACTCTCCAATTAAACTTGTTATTACCTGTCCAGCCGTCTGATTACAACTCCACTGAAACACTTGGTTAGCTAGATTCAAAACGCAATTAAGAGAATTCATGATAGACAAAAACACACGCAACAGTATGAATGTACTACGGGATGCCTAAAATTCATGACCTAAAAAGTTAAAAAAATCACATTATGATTTCAGTGACTTGATCCAGTGTTGCTTTTTATGACTGATAACATTATAACCAACATTGTCTCAGGTGAAGTCAGTGGAAACTTGCCCCTTAACTCAAGTTAATGACTACGTCAAAATCACTCAAGAAGGTGAGATTTAAAGATTGGATCAATTTGTATCCAGATTTTCTTCATTCTTTTAGAGAATTGAAGAGAAATAGCTTATTTTCAGCAATTGCTGTTAACACCTCTTGTTTTTGGACCTGGGAGAAAACCAGTTTCTAAGGGCAAGCTCCACAATCACCTGATTTAAGAGGTTAGTCTTCTTGTCATCACTTTTATTACAACACAAGACCTTATCGCACTTTCAACCAGACTCAATGCATTTAGATTATGTATGATAAGAAAATAAAAATACATGCAAAATTATATAGATGTTGTGACTGATGTTAGTTTAGGGTGTCACAACATCAAAATCAATATTGGCTTAGACAATGCACATACAGAGATCTCTTCTCAAACGAGATAAGGTCTCTAAATCTAATACCTCCGTGAAGATGTCAGCAAGCTGATTGTCTGTCCCTATATGCACAAGGCTAACTATCTTCCTATCAACCAAGTCTCGAATAAAGTGGTACCTTATGTCAATGTGTTTGATTCGAGAATTCTGGACTGGATTTTTTGAGATATCAATGGCACTGGAATTGTCACAAAGCACAGTCGAAATACTACTGTGCAGACCATAGTCTTCTATCATTTGGTTCATCCAAAACAATTGTGTACACGCACTTCCAGCTGCAATATACTCGACTTCAGCCGTAGAAAGAGAAATACAATTCTGTTTTTTGCTATACCAAGAGATTAGATTATTACTCAAGAAAAAACAGCCCCTTGTAGTACTCTTTCTATCCACTACATCCCCAGCCCAGTCCGAATCAGTATAACCCACAAGTTCAGTACCAGTTTCTTTAGTATACCACACACCTAATTAAGTTGTACCAGCAATGTACCTTATGATTCTTTTTACGGCTTTTAAGTATGACTCTTTTGGATTAGATTGATATCTAGCACACAGACACACACTATACATAATATCAAGCCTACTTGCTGTCAAATACAGCAGACTTCCTATCATACTTCTGTACATGGTGTTATCAACATCGTCTCTCGACAGTTTCATAGTTTTACCTAAACGAGTTTTCTTATGCGTTTCACTTTGTAACCAAATTTTTTAACTAAGTTCTTAGCATATTTGTTCTGAGAAAGGAAAATACCATCATCAAGCTATTTGATCTGTAAACCAAGAAAGTACGAGAGATTACCTTCCATGCTCATCTCAAATGTGTCGGACATTCGAGTGATAAACTCCTTTACCATCAGCTCGTTAGTGGATCCAAAGATAATATCATCTACATAAATCTTGACAATTAAGATGTGCTTATTGGATCTAAGGAGAAACAAGGTTTTGTCAACTTCCCCTCGTCTAAAGTTCAAAAGAGCAAGTGTTGAGTCAACCTTTCATACCAAGCTCTAGGAGCTTGTTTTAAACCATATAAAGCTATTTTTAGTTTTAAAACAAAGTTTGATTTTTGGGAATCTACAAATCCTTTGGGTTGCTCAACGTACACTTCTTCGCTTAAGACTCCATTTACAAAAGCACTCTTTATGTCCATTTGATGCAATGATATCTTCATATGACAAGCAACAGCAAGTAAAAGTCTTACCAACTCAATGCGAGCAACAGGGGCAAATGTCTCATCAAAGTCGATTCCTTCAATTTGTGTATACCCTTACGCAACCAGTCGAGCTTTGTTCCTCACAATGTTTCCCGCCTCATCGGTTTATTACTGAAGATCCACTTTGTTCCAGTCACATGAGATTTCTCTGGTCGAGGAACTAAACCCCAAACATTATTTTTGGCAAATTGGTCTAGCTCCTCTTGCATTACCTTTATCCAGAATTCATCCTTGAGTGCATCCTCCACACGCTTGGGCTCTGTTTTAGAAAGATACAAGGACTAGTGAATTTTAGAATAGTTAGTAGACAAACAGACGTACCTAACCATTTCTTTGAAATTTATTTGTCGCCTTCTTGTACTCCTTTCATCTAAGTCTCCGATGATTTGGCCCGTGGGGTGGTTTCTCTGAATTCTTGATGGGATATCCCTCTGATGAAGATCAATGGGTTCAACTGGATCTTCTTCTTTTGATTCAGAATCTGATTCTGCGGCGGCTTGAATTGATGTTGGTTCTGATGTTGTGTTCCCCGAACCAACATTGGTACCAACATCACTCAATTCTCTAGTTTCAGCACCTGCATCTTTGTTTTCAATACCAGCACTATCATCTACAGGAAGCGTGACATTATCTTGAGGATTTTGATCATAGACCAGATCATTATCCTCGGTAGGTTTAACTCCACTCGTCAAATCATCAAACTTGACATTGATTGACTCAAACATGATACGTGTTCTGAGATTAAACAACCTATATGCATGACTATTTTGGGAATAACCCATGAAGATGCATTTGTCACTTTTTGAGTCTAGTTTAGCTAGATGATTTCTATCATTGAGCACATAGCAAATACATCCAAAAACATGAAAATAGTTCAAGTTCGGTTTTTTACCCAACAGCAATTCATAGGGTGTGGCACATGACCCTGGTCTAAAATAAATCCTATTTATTAGAAATGTTTTGTAGTCATTAGAAATGCTTCAGCCCAAAAATGTTTTGCAATGCCATTAGAAATGAGCATAGTTCTAGTCATCTTAGCAAGAGACCTATTTTTACATTCAGCTATGCCATTTTGTAGAGGAGTGATATGTGAAGAAAACTCGTGACTTATACCTTCCGAAGTGCAGTATTTCGAAAAGGATGCATTTTCTAACTCTTTTCCATGATCAGTTCTAATCCTACCAATATTCACACTAAATCTCACACACAGCCTCTTTGCAAGTTTTTTAAATGCTTCAAAAGTTTCGGATTTATCTTTGAAAAACTCTACCCAAGTGAAACGAGAAAAATCATTTACAATGATGAAAACATACCTTTTACCACCAAGGCTCTCGACTTCAAGTGGTACCATAAGGTCCATATGAAGGAGTTCGAAGTAAGATGATGTAGTGAGACTCTGCACTATTGGATGTGGCACCCTGACCTGCTTTCCTTTCTGGCACGTCTCGCACACAGGGATGATCTTGGTGTTGAGCTTAGGAAGCCCATTCAAAGCTTCCTCTTTGGCTAACCTTTCCATCATCTTGTAGTTGATATGCCCAAGTTTTTGATGCCATACCTTAGCATCACTCAGTTGAGACAATCTGCATAGGGCATCGCTATTGATTTGATAGCAATTATCTGAAGTCCTCTGACCAATGAGGATGAAATCCCCATTCTCCTCATAGCTTCACATTTTTCTCGATTGAATTTGACACTAAAACCACCGTCGCAGAGCTGACTTATGCTTATTAGATTTGCAGTAAGTCCTTCAACCAGCAATACCTTTTCTAGTTTTACAATGCCAGAAACATAAAGAGTTCCTTGCCCAATGATTTGGCAATTTGCACCTCCACCATATTTTACTTTTCCACCTCGAAACCTGACAATATTGGAAAGTAGCTCTTCTGATCCGGTTATATGCTTGGAGCATCCACTATCAAAGTACCAAGCTCCAGGGACGTGGGATTTCAAGGAGGTGTGGATCATATTTCACTTGATGTTATTTTTCTTGACCCAAACCTGTTTGAACCTGGTGTTGGTTTTGGTGTTGGTATGGGAACCAACATGGGATTCAGCAGCTACCCTTGTTCTCTGAAAATGTCTTCTCTCGCCAATAATCTTCCAGCAAAAAGGTCGAATGTGACTTGGATCACCAGAATGATGGCACACGAACTGTCTCCTTCTCTTCTTGTGGCGTTTGGTCGATTTCTGTTCATGGTTTGATGTTTGTGTTGGCTGATTTGGTTTATAGCATTTTCCATGCTTTGAGGTTTCGAGGAAACTCATTTCCAAGATTTCGTAGAGCTTTGTCTTCCCTTTGTTCAGATTCGTGATGGTTCCTTGAACCTTCTTCAGCTCGGTTTTCACCTTTTCTAGCTCAGCATCCTTTTTGGTGAGCGACGTTTCCAATCGGACAATTATGTCAAGTTGATCATTCTTTTTTTTGGTTAGTTTGTCCACCTCTTTCATGAGATCCTTGAACTTGAGTACCTATTTTCCCCAACTGACAAATAGTTGCTTATGCTCAATACTCAACTGCTCGTACTTTTCAAAATAATCAGTAGCCTCTGCATTCAGACACACGATGTTGGTTTCGAGGTTACCAACATGGGTGTCGTCATCCCACACAACATTAGTAAACAGGGATGGAACCGGTTCAGGCAAGTCGAAATCGTTGACATCCTCAGTGAAGTCTGTGGCAACCATGCTCTTTTTCCTGAGAGTGTTAGCACACTCATTCTTGTAGTGTCCCCAACCCTTACATTCATGATATTGGACTTCACTAAGCGGTTTCGGGGAGCTGGATGCATTGGATACCGAAGGTGAGGACTGTGATCTGGCAATAGTGCGTCCAGTGAACTTTGGTGTAGACACCTGCGGCTTGGTCTTTGTATTTGATCCTCCAATGTTGTTTTTCTTCTTTAGGAAGTTATTAAAACGTTGGGTCACATAGGATAATTCATCTTCCTCAAGAGTAGTGGATTCCATCTTTTTCAGAATCCCTTTCAAATCAAGCTCCTCATCATCTTCATAGCTAGCATCGGAGGAGAGAGCAACATTCTTCTCTTTAGAGTTGGAACTAAGGTATTCCATCTCATATTGATTGAGAGAGCCAACTGAGGCATTATACTCTATGTCATTAATGTCTTTGGATTCTTCTATGGCAACCACTTTCATGCTGAATTTCTTTGTGATGGATCTCATTAGTTTTCCCACAAGACGTGAGTTTGTTACTGCTTCACCAAGCTCTGTGCACTCATTTGCAACATCCGAGAGTCTCATGGCATAGTCCATGATGGACTCTTTTTAATCCATCCTCATCACCTCGAAGGTGGACGTCAGCATTCTCAGTCTTGATCTCTTCACGCTCTGAGGCCCTTCACATACTCTTTGTGCGTCCCATGCATCCTTTGCTGAATCACGATTCTTGATGACTCTGTAGTAGCTTGCGTCTACATACCCACAAAGGGTGTTGATGCATTTGGAATTCCAGTTTGCAGCAGCTACTTCCTCAGGAGTCCAATCTATCTCTTTCTTGTCGATGGTATCACCTTCAGCATCAGTGGCACGTGGCTTTTCCCATCCAATCAGAACGGTTCTCCATGCACGTTCGTCGATTATCTTTAAATGCCACTGCACCCTCTGTTTCCAGAGAGAGTAGTTCTCCCCATTGAGGATCGGAGGACGTGGGTTGCCTTGAGCATCCATAGCTCCTAAAAAAATAAGGGTCAGTACTTAAAGTTTAAGTAACCCGCTCTGATACCAATTGTAAAATTTGAAGGTCTATCGTTTTGAAAAAGTATCAGTATATGATGTTATTTTCAATGTTAACCAACATCAACCAGAGTTTAACTAAAAATATGCAGCGGAAATATAAACTCAAGAACAGAGCAAATTAAATTGAGTTCACAAGTAAAAGTACTTGTGAACTTAGGTGTACAAACCCGAAAACTATATTACTTTCTTGTTCACGATTAATACATAAAAATAAGAAGTAATATATGAAAACTAAAGTATAAAAAACATAACACTAAATACTTGTCGCCTAGATGAAAAGATCCTCTCCGTTGGTCATGCATCTTCGAAGAACTTCTTGATCTCGGACAGTGGCTCCAAGTAGTCGCTGGTGTTCTTTCCTTGCTTGTGCGTCGTCTGCTTGCATTTTTTCAAAAACCCGTGCGTCTCTTAATTCGTGTCCAAGTCTTGGTTGTCTCTTGTATTAAATAGACAATCCTAGAAACCTAAACTTGGTAAACAAGTAAAACAAATCCTAGACACAATCTAGGAAACTCAATAAAGTCCTATACATAAACTAGGAAACAAAATTTAGAGTCCTAATTCATTTTGTGCCCAAGAGAGGCAAACAACTAAAATAGGAATTATTTCCAAGAATAAATCTCCAACATTTTGATAGGCTCCAATCCCCTACTTTCGTTTTCTGCCATGGTTATAGAGCTACCTCCTGTTGCTGCTATTTATTGTCACTTTGTCATGATATCCTTTTTGCCAAGATTTTAGGGATTACTTAGATGAATGGAAAACCATGTCTAATATAGCTGCTTCCCAAACAATGCACTTACATTAATTGAGGAAAAATGACAAGTTTTCCCGCCCATGTTTTATTATCTTATTATATTTATTAAACAATTGTGAAAATAGCATTATTTCTATTTTTTTTATTTGTTTCAATTTCTTTTAATTTAAAAAAAAAGTCGAGGGGAGCGTATTCCCTACGGAAAATTCCCGAAAGGAACTAACTCTACTCGAAAATTCCCGAAGGAAAATAAACCCCTTCGAGAGTTTCCGAGAGGAATTGCTGCCCTCTGTTTCATTGAAATTGAATAAAAAAATAAAAAAAAATATAAAAATCGTAAAAATAAATTATATCCTATCATTTTCGGCACGTGGGGTGATTTTGACCCGGTTTCATAGAAAAGTATCACCGAGCATGTGCGTATTTACACGTGTCGTGTAACCCGACCCAAGATACGATCGATCGATCAACTTGTTAAGTTGGAAACGCAAAGCAACGACGCGTCGTAATTTCCTGAAGGTGCCACGAGGTATGTTTCGTTATTTTAGAACCACGAGAATTGGTAATTGATCGGTAAATACGCATTTTCTATTTTTTCTCAAATTTATTTTGAAATTTAAAACAATCAAAAAAAAGAAAAAAAATACAAAAATTATAAAAATAAACCATATCCTATCATTTTAGGCACGTGGGGTGGTTTTGACCCGATTCGCTCGAAAAATATCACCGAGCATGTGCGTATGTACATGTGTCGTGTAATTCGACCCAAGATACGATCGATCGATCAACTTGATAAGTTGAAAATGTAGAGAAACGAAGCGTCGTAATTTTGTGATGGTTCCACGAGGTGTGTTTCGTTGTTTTAGAACCACGAGTTTGGTATTTAATCGGTAAATACATTTTTTCTATTTTTTTTTCTATTTTTTATTTTTTTTAATTTAAAAAACCCGAGGGGAGCGTATTCCCCTCGAAATACCCCCAAAGGGAACTAATTCCCGAAGGGACATAGATTCCTTCGGGAATTTATGAGGGGAATTGCTCCCCTCGGTTTCTTTGAAATTGAATAAAAAATTAAAAAAATTACAAAAATCGTAAAAATAAACCATATCATATCATTTTAGGCACATGTGGTGGTTTTTGACCCGGTTTCGCTAGAAAAATACCACCGAGCATGTGCATATTTGCATGTGTCGTGTAATCCGACCCAAGAAATGATCGATCGATCAACTTGTTAAGTTGGAAACGCAAAGCAACGAAGTATCGTAATTTTGTGAAGGTGCCACGAGGTGTGTTTTGTTGTTTTAGAACCACGAGAATTGGTAATTGATAGGTAAATACGCTTTTTCTTTTCTTTTCTTTTTTTTGAAATTTAATAAAAATTGATAAAAATAGAAAATAAATACAAAATAATAAAAATTAATCATATCCTATCATTATAGGCATGTGGGTTAATTTTGACCCGATTTCACTAGAAAAATATCACCGAGCATGTGCTTATTTACACGTGTCGTGTAATCCGATTCAAGATACGATCGATCGATCAACTTGTTAAGTTAAAAACGCAAAGTAATTTAGCGTCGTAATTTTGTGAAGGTGCCACAAGGTGTGTTTCGTTATTTTAGAACCACGAGAACTGGTAATTGATCGGTAAATAAGCCTTTTCTATTTTTTGTTTCTTGAAATTTTAAAATAATATATAAAAAATACAAAAATCGTAAAAATAAACCATACCCTATCATTTTAGGCACGTGGTTTGACCCAGTTTATCTTAAAAAATATCACCGAGCATGTGCGTATTTACACGTGTCGTGTAATTCAACCCAAGATACGATCGATCGATCAACTTGTTAAGTTGGAAACGCAAAGCAACGGAGCGTCGTAATTTTGCGAAGATGCCACGAGGTGTGTTTAGTTGTTTTAGAACCACGAGAATTCATAATTAATCGGTAAATATGCTTTTTCTATTTTTTAATTTAATAAACCCGAGGGGAGCGTATTCCAGAAGGGAACTAGTTCCCCTCTAAAATTCCCGAAGGGAAATAGATCCCTTCGAGAGTTTCTTAGGGCAATTGCTCCCCTTGGTTTTTCCGAAGGTATATGTGCCCTCGATCCCGTCCATTAAAACAGCAGTGGGACACCCCCGCTACTTTTAGACTGGAGATCTAAAAAAAAGACTCTGCCGAATCACTCCGCCGCTTGTCACCGCTTGTTTCCTCCGCCGACTTTTCCACTGTCACAACGCCTCTAAGTCGCTGCCCTCTGCCGCAGCAACCTCCGCCTGCGCCGCCGTCTTCTCCAGCCACCACCGCCAGTCACCCCGCCTCCCCTTTTTTGTTGTTTTAATTTATATAATTTTAGGGTTAGTTTTAGAGTTTAATTTAAATTAGTAATTAACTAGGGTTAGATTTAGGATTTAATTTCTAATTAGGATAGGATTTGTGGTTTGTTATATAATTTGAATTTAATTAAGGTTTTTTCGTTCAATTATGTAATTAAAATCTAATTTAGGGATATTATATAATTAAGATTTAAATTAGGGATATTATATAATTAGAGTTAAATTTAGGGATAATTATATAATCAGGGTTGAATTTAGGGATTATTGTATAATTAGGATTTTGTTTAGGGATTAGTATATCATTAGGGTAGAGTTTAGGAATTATTATATAATTAGGGTTTAATGTAGCGATTATTGTATAATTAGGGTTAAATTTAAGAGTTTATCCAGCATCACAACCACTTTATATAACCCCCCAATTTATGATTTGTCATATTTCTCTCATCTCTTTATAACGACAGCAACACGAATCAGATCTAAAGTGGTTGTGATGCTGGATGTGGGAACTTGTCTGCAACTTGTTCTTGTTTTGGTTTTGATTCTAGAATGTTAGTTTATGAAGGACTTTTTGTTTAAATCATATTATTAAGCAAACTTGTTCTTGATTGCGGTGGTTGATTCGGACGGCTCTGGATTTTTTTCGAACAGGGCTCGACGGGGGTTGTTGGGTCGGATTTCGGACGACTTAAACCATAGAATCCTCGCCAATCGAAAAAAGCAGTGATAGTGTAGTAAAAAGGCGCTACAATAATATTAAAAAAGCATTGCAACGTCATTATAAAAGAACTAAAATATAGTAAAAATCCAAATTCTTTACTCATAATTAACAGTGCTTTTTTATACAGTACTGTAGTGCTAAAATTAATCACATGCGATGCTTTTAATATTCAGGTTTTTAACAGTGCTTTTTTATACAGTATTGTAGTGCTAAAATTAATCACATGCGATGCTTTTAATATTCAGGTTTTTAAATTTAATTACATTTATTTATTTTTACATTTTTAAACATGCAATATGTATCTTAAATCGTAGATCTTGAGAATGTGATTAATTTGATATATATTTTATTTAAAACGAATAAGAATTGAGAAAGTTATGGTTTGTTGAAGATTTGTGTTTTATTTTAGATTTTGAATTTGCCTACGTTATAAACGAAATTTGTGATGCTTTTTTTTATACAGTCGTAGTGCTTTCCTTTTCTTTACACGTGTGCTTTCTAAAGAGCAATGCAGTGCTCTTTCGAAATGTTGATATATGTCCAAAATACCCTTTTTATTAAATTAATGCAATATTTTACATAATTACCCTGCTGACATGTCATATTCTCAACCATTAAGATTATCCAATCTAATGGTCAAGATAAGTCCCTAGGCTCACATATATTGACAGGGTTTCATTTGAACCCAACCCTATATATATATGTGTGTGTGTGTGTGTGTGTGTGTGTGTGTGTGTGTGTGTGGCTAACTCCTATTTTCTTTCGAGTATATGTGAAGTTCAAGGATGATGTCAATAACGCAAGATGAAGATACATATTGTGGTGGAGAATATTAGTCATGGAATATGATTCATAATAACTCAATTACTGATACATAGGATCATCCATAGTATAGCAACTGTAGAACATACTTTATTTATATTATTCGAAAGGCTAGACATTCATGTTGATAACGAGTTATAAATAAGAGAGAAAATATAGAGAGTATGTGGAGAATGAATTTCAGTATTATTTTTAGTATAACTAAAACTCTATTATAAAATTCTTATTAATGAAAAAAATAAAAACCCAAAACATCCGGGGACTGAAGAGTCCAGCATCCACCAAGGGAAACATTCGAGAGATCCCAAGACAGACAAGGGAGGGACAATCAAACACATTGACCTAGAGAATCAAGATTAAAGGGGATGTAATCCCGACCTGATTGACAGAAAACAACTAATACAAAACGATGAAAAAAATTTAAAACGTACAGCACCAAAACACAACAAAAACCACCAAACAACCAAACCGAACACACAAAATAATACATATACATACTATTCACACGAACCATAAATTTGTTAAGGATATGTCATCTAACTCCCTGTTCGTTACTTGTACATCGATTTGTTGATTGTTGTTAATTGGATCAAGAAGTGTGTGAGCTGCCTATTTTCTAATATGTATAAAAATTAATTAATATTGAGAGGTTAATCCAAAGTTTTGGGATCGACAACAAGTGGGAGTTCATTTCCTGCTGAATAGTTGGGCATCATTCAAATGACACTTGATCACCATTCAATTGGAATTTGAGAGTTGGCCTTAAGTACACATAAGGCTGCAATCAAATCGACTCGAGATGAACTTTTGATAGTTTAAATTGGTTTGTTTGTTTGTCTTTGAGATCGAGTTTAATTTATCTATCTTGATGGGTCATGAGAGTTTTCAAAGTTTGAAAGAGTTTAGTAAGTATAATTAAATATTATCCAATGTATTACAAAATCAAAACTATATACTCCCTCCGTCCCACAAATATAGTCCACAATTCCATTTTTGTCTATCCCACAAAGATAGTCTAGTTACCATGTTTAACATATCATTAATTTTTCATTTCCACACATACTCTTAATTAATATTCTTAAATACTAATTTTTTACATGGTAAATTAAAAATTGATGATTACAATGCAAAAATCTTACTATTCCAATAACAAATATACTAATTGCAACACTGATTTCTATGAGATTTAATTGACATTAATAGATTAAAGAAGGGTATAATTGGAAAATACTAACTAAATTAATGACTTAACTATATAAACTATTCATTTCTTAGTTTGTGAAATCAAACGCAAGACTATCCTTTTGGGACGGAGTGAGTATTTCTAAAACATATAAATTTATTCAAGAAAATAGGTTAATTTAAATATTTTTATATTTATGATAAGTAAATATATAAAAAATAAAATTAAAATCGAAATATTACTTTAAGTTATACTAGCTTATTATCAAGTTTGTTTATGAGCCTACAAATGAGCTTGTTCACAAGTAAATCGAATATCATTAACCTTGAGTTTGATTCATTTATCGTAATGGTCTTATTAAACGAACTCTGGTGAGCTTGTATTAAGTCGAGCTTTATGTAGCTAATGATTGGACATATTCATCTCCCCTAAGTACACACTAATAACTTATGCTTCTTGCATAATAATAATAGTAAGGATGGATATTGACACTTCAAAAGTTGATTAGTGACTCCATCGTTTTCTGGACAAAAATAAATATGTTTGAAAAAATAAAAATAACTCTCTCATAAAATGTATTTAAACACCAAAAAAAATCTTCTTCCACCCAAAATCTTTCAAGACCTATTTCAAAACCCACCTCAAAATAAAACTCAAACATGGAGGGTGATAGTACAAACAAGATGAATGATGAAAGTTTTCTCTACAATTTTTAATGTTACAATGATTACGTTGCTATTTTTGTACTTTTTCCATCACTTTAGTGTTCGTTAAGGTTCATTGTCTGGGCTTTGTTCAAGCTGGTAATGATAAACATAAACAGGTTGTTCGAAAAAAAAATTCGCACACATCATAATTTTTTTAAAAATAATTTGATAGAATAATGTGTTTCTAGCAAAAACCAGATTGTTCAAAACAGATTTTTGAACATGGATTTCAAGTTTGAGAATTTGGTGCGAACAATTTATTTTTTTGGTCTAGAAACATACTGTTCTAAAAATTTTATTTGAACATTATTTTTTTGTTCTAAAAGAAATCGAACATTGCACATTTGTTCGAGAATTTTTTGAACACTATTTCATTTATTATGAATCCAGAGTCGCAACCTACGGTGGCCCATTTTTTTCTGATCTTTTTTGGAGGAATACCAAATTCCACAATAATAAGAGATTTACCCCTGATGTTTGATTGCTTAGTGTGATCTATCTCCTTGATGTTTTGTTGCAAAAAAATTCAAAAATAAATTTTCCATTCTTCGCATTTCTTCTTCTCTTTTTTTTTTCTTTCTTTCCTTCTCACTTTTGCTGGACCTAACTTACTTTTTCCCTTTGTCTTTTTTCTCTATTTATATTACATACTAGATAGGGGTACAGTAGAGAATATTGGGGTTAATTTAATAAATTTTTTAATATTTTTAAAATATTATTAGAGTTTTCTCATATAGAGGTTAACTTAACAATATTTAGAGTGTCAATATCCGATCATAATAATAATAATAATAATAATAATAATAATAATAGAAACTACAAAAGCCGCATGAATATAGAAAGAGAAATCCAGGGGAAATTGTGTCCAATGACCTTCCCAAAACATCAAATTGTGCAAATAATCTTTGACTCAAGATGCATATAAAATTTAAGAGTAAAGTTATTTGCAGGAAATGCATTTGGAAGAATTTTAGGAAAAACTTGATTGCCCTCGAGACTTTTTAATTAATAGGAAGTATGAGAAAAATGCTATTAAAAACTTAAAAACTTTTACAAATTTACACATTACTCCCAAAATATATTTCATTTTATAGTGTTATCCCAGAAGTTGTGTTAACTCAAAAATGGTATCAGAGCTTTGGTTTATTAAAGAACTTATAAGATAATTTTATTATAATTATATAATTAACTTTTGGTGAGAAGATTTTATCTCTAAAAATGGATCCGAACGAGTGTTCAAGATTTATTCATTTCAGGCAATATTTCCAAATCTTGGAAATATACGAGTTAGACCGTAAAGAGAAAAGAACATATTGGGACAACCAATATGTAACAAGATCTCACTGGAGTCAACAGGGAAACCTTGAGACAATGTGAGGAATAAAAGGCGTATCATCTGAGTTACATTTGGGTAAATCAGATGTTAAAGATGAATTTAATGAATCATAGAGATTCGACTCATGAATCTCATCAATAGATCCAACTGTAGCGAGGTGATGTCCGATTATCAATAAATTCTCAACACGCCATACGGGAAGTCTCAACTTGATCTTATACATCCGTATGGATTAATGTTAAATCTGTACGTCCCAAATTTCAAGAATAGAGAGATACTAATAGATGATTGGGCATCTGCAATGCGAATTGCAGCTGGAACTCTCGGCCTAGAGAAGGAAAGGTTCATTTTACTCCTTGAAATGAGCCTTGAAGGATCGATGAAGATCGCGTGGGATTTAACAGGACCAGATATAAAAATAAAGGTTATATCTAGTGAATCATTAAAAGGAATAGTTGATAATATGGCTACATTATTCAAAATCCATTTTTTCGGCACAGGATATTTCGAGGGAATGGAAGAAGAAAAATAGAAAAAATATCGACAAGCCCACTATTGCCTCGAATTATGAGACATTTTTCATGTAGACGAGTACATCCAACTATTCACTAAATACCGGTGGAAAGCCAAGGTGAATGATGGAGATGCGGCGCAACTTTTCTTTGCGAAAATACCAAGCCTTTGGAGAGAGATGTTGATCTAAGATTACAAGCCAGCAACTGATATGGATATGGTTTCTAGAAGGATGTAATTCCTAAAAGTCAAGTTAGCAGAGTGGTGCCACTAAGCGGCACTTCACAAGAATTACATGAGATTAAGAGGAATTAATAAATCAGTTCCTTTATGTTGTGCTGAAAATGACATTCCAACAATAGTCGGAGGTCATCCATAGAGACATAAGCGGAAGAAATAAAGAAGCCACCCTTATGATCGTAGAAACAAAAAAATATTTCCATTGAAACCAAGAAGGTTCTGGTTAAAACAAAAGGCCATAAGCTATAAATTATGACAAATGATGGGGCTAAGCCAAAGTCGGGGCTCGTTTTAAAGCCAAGGAAGCACCAGCAGGACTCCAACAAAAAGAACTTTCAGACAAGCTCATACCATAGCTAATGAAAGTTTTGAAGATTGTAATTGCTGGACGTGTTGAGTTAAAGGGCACATTTCTACAGATTTCCCTAAGAAACAAAAAAAAAGAGGAGTTAGACAGTTCGAGACAACCCAAGAATTCGAAGAAGCTGTCTATTATCAAAATCTGGTACAAGTGTATCAATTTGAGGATATACCCTCAGATGAAAGCATCTATGAAGAAGAAATTTACTCTAAAGATGGAAGTGAATCATATTCAGAATCATAGTGAAGGAGAATTTCTTCAACAAGTAGTTAGAGAGGATATATGTCAGGATTCCTCTCACATACAACGGTTTATCATAAGACACTTATGAGAATAATGAAAGAAGATCCAACGCTCTAAATGTATGAAGGATTTATAATAGAATCAATGGAAAAGGCGATGGATAAGTTAGGGTTGAGAAACTGGAAACACCAAATTATCTATAGAATTTAAACGGGAGAATTCGCGGTACCCACAGAATACACAAGAAACTAAATCGAGATGCAGCTACTCCCGTACAGAGAAACTTAGGAGATTAAGAGCAGACTCAAAAGATAAATGATGAATACACTTTCATAGATCCACATTGGAGCCATTAGAGTAATTATAAAACCAACTTTTAAAGAAGGAGTTGATTCGCCACTAAATATTGCTCTCTTTGATAAAAGAATCTCAAATCTCAAAGATTCTTGTCTTGGAGCGATCAAGGGGAAACTTGTATTCAAGGAAATTAGCATTTAAAGGCTACCCAAGAATTGCTTATAATTTGGCACATCGAGATTTCAGCAGAGTTCTTACCCTTCATCAAGACTTTAAGAGGCCAGACCTGATTACGGAGTGAACATAACCTACTCGATTACATATAAGATTTCCTATGCACTCTCGAATACTCATCATTCAGAAGTATTCTTGAGAAAAGATTTCATAGAAACACCAAGGATCTTCGAAGATGTGGTGAAAGTTGTCTTACCGGAGATTATGCAATCTCCAACAATTGGAGAAATCAACATGAGAATCCAAGATCGTCTAGTCCTTAATAAAAGCAAGGGCCTCATGATTGAACCAAGGAGAGTGTCTTTACAACAAGACAGAATGATCAGTTGTTCTCAATGGGATGGTCCTAGAATCAGCCAAAGCACCTGAGCTCCTGAAGTATTTAAAACTAATGGAGATTTGAAGTGCTCAGAAGGATGGAGAGGTTTATAAGTGATATTCAACATTACTCAGAAAGATAATGTCTTCCCTTGTGATGCATTATATGACTTACAACAACCTTCCGTAGGAAGATATCAAGGAATCCTCAAGATCGAAGAAATTAAAACAGTTATTGAGGGTAGCGCAGGAAAAATCCTAGAGCAACTAACTCTAGGGATAGAATTTCTCGACGATCATAAACCTTGGGAAAGATTAAAAGATGGAATGTAGTTTAAGGTGGGTGAAAAAAGATACAGAATCAAATGAGCACCAGTCCATTCTCCATATACATTCCCATCGGAATGATATATGCAATATATCGTGCAGGAATCTGCACAGCTAAACCAGAAGTTTTTCCCAAAGAAATGGAAAAAGAATTATATCTAGTAGCGGGAAGAGATTTCTCTAAAAGGATTCTAGTCCTTAAGAGAGGGATCAAGCAAGCGGAAATGATAATGAGAGTAGAAAATGGTACTCCATGGTACAAGGTTAAAACCCCACCAATCTATTTCATGATATGGGAGCAGATATTCTATCAGGAAATAATTTTCTACAGACATTTAAAAGATTCACACAAGAAAATGAGACTAGAAGACTTATTTTCACAACCCCATATGATCATAAGATTATAGTCCAGCGACTAAGAGAGGCATTCCACAAAAAAATTTCATCCAATTTTCGCAGTAAGCGTGGTGATGAGGGAAAATTTCAACACCTAAAAACGAAGGACCAAAGAAGGTATAGAGAAGCAATTCTCCAAATAAGAAATGAGAGTCTAGGAGGTCAAAAGGAAGAGAGGATAAAACCACAAACGATTAAATTCCTCAAAGCTAGCCTAGACACAAGCTCACAACTAGACACAACTATGGAAGAACAAATTTCACTAGAGGATATCAAAAGAAAATTCCAAAAGAACTTCAACGAAGATCCTCTATCATGGTGGGATAAGAACGAGATCAAAGCATCTTTGAAGGTGAAAGCCGAAAAAGAAAACGAGCTTGTTATATACAAGCCTATCCTAATGAATTAAGAAGATCGAAAGGATATGCAACAAATACTTAAGGAACATATTGACCTTAAGTTAATTGAAGCAGGCTTCTCTCCATACAGTAGCCCAGGGTTCCTGGTCCTAAATCATGGAGAAATAAAAAGAGGAAAACCAAGGTTAGTTATTAATTATAAGTGTTGGGAATTTATTCTTGGCAATAATTCATATTTTAGTTGTTTGTCTTTCTTGGGCGCAAAATAAATTAGGACTCTAGATCTTGTTTCCTATATTGTGTTTAGGACTTTATTTAGTTTCCTAGAATATGTTTAGTATTTATTTTACTTGTTTACTAAGTTTAGGATCCTATGATTGTCTATTTAAGACAATAGAAGACAAAGACTTGGACATGCTTTTCAGACGCAAGGATAGAAGAAGTAGACGACGCAAACAGCAAGGGAGAACACAAGAAAGGTAAGTACTTGAAGCCACTGCCCGAGATCAAGAAGATCTTCGAAGTTGCGTGACCAACGGAGAAGATCGTTCATCTAGGCGACAAGTATTTAGTATCATATATTTGATACTCTAGTTTTCATATATTACTTCTTATCTTTTTGTATTGATCTTGAACTAAGAAAAGTAATATAGTTTTCGGGTTTGTACACCCAAGTTCACAAGTACTGTTACTTGTGAACTGAATCTAAATTGTTGTGTTCTAAGTTTATTTGTTCGCTGCTTATTTTAGTTAAACTCTGGTTGATGTTAGTTTCAGTGTTGGTTAACATTGAAAGCAACGTCATCTACTGATACTTATTTTCAAAACCGTAAACCTAAGAATTAACAATTGGCATCTAGAGCGGGTTACTTAACTCACTAAGTACTTATTCTTATTTGTTTAGGTGCTATGGATTCTCAATGCAACCCAAGGCCTCCGATCCTCAATGGGGAAAACTACTCTCTCTGGAAACAGAGGATGCGGTGGCATATAAAGAATATTGACGAACGTGCATGGAGAACCATTCTGGTTGGATGGAAAAAGCCACGTGTCACGGATGGTGAGAGTGACACTGTCATCAAGAAAGAAATAGATTGGACTGCTGATGAAATAGAGGCTGCAAACTGGAACTCCAAATGCACCAACACCCTCTATGGATATGTTGACTCAAGTTACTACAGAGTTATCAAGAAGTGTGAATTAGCAAAGGATGCGTGGGACGCATTACAAAGGGTATGTGAAGGGACCTAGAGCGTGAAGAGATCGAGACTGAGAATGTGATATCCTTTTAGGAAATGAGGATGGATGAAAAGGAGTCCATCATGAACTACGCCATGAGACTCTCAGATATTGCAAACGAGTGCGGAGAGCTTGGTGAACCAGTAACAAACTCACGCCTTGTGGGAAAACTACTGAGATCCAACACAAAGAAATTCAATATTAAGGTGGTTGCCATAGAAGAGTCCAAGGACACTGATGACATAGAGTTCAATGCTTTAGTTGGATCTCTCAAGACATTTGAGATGGAACATCTTGGCTCCAACTCAAAAGAGAAGGATGTTGCTCTCTTCCGATGTTAACTCCAATAACGATGATGAAGATGATGAGGATTTTGATTTGAAAGGGTTTCTGAAAAGGATAGAAACCACCACTCTTGAGGAAGAAGATGTATCTTATGTAACTCAACGTTTTAACAACTTCTTAAAGAAGAAAAACAACATTGGAGGATCAAGTTCAAAGACCAAGCCACAGGTGCCTACTCCAAAGTTCTCTGGGCCCACTCTCTCAAAATCCAAGTCTTCACCTTCTGTATCCAGTGCCTCCAACTCCCCAAAGCCACTCAGTGAAGTTCAATGTCATGAATGAAAGGGTTGGAGAAACTATAAAAATGAGTGTGCTAACACTCTCAGGAAAAAGAGCATGATTGCCATAGAGTACACTGAAGATATCAACGATTCTGACTCGCCTGAACCTGTTCCAGCCTTATTTACAAATGTTGTATGGGACGACGACATCCATGTTGATAACACCAAAACCAACATCGTGTGCCTGAATGCAGAGGTTGATGATTATCTTGACGAGTACGAGAAGCTGAGCATTGAGCATAAGCAATTGTTTGTTAGTTGGGGAAAACAAGTACTCAGGGTTAAGGATCTAATGATAGAGGTGAACAAGCTAACCAAGGAAAAGGATGATCAACTTGAGATAATTGTCCGATTGGAGTCGTCGCTCACCAAAAAGGATGCTGAGCTGGAACTAGTGAAAAATGAGCTGAAGAAGGTTCAAGGAACCATCACGAAACTCAACAAAGGCAAGGCAAAGCTTGACGAGATCCTGGATATGAGTTTCCCATAAACCTCGAAACATGGAATTGGCTACAAATCAAATCAGCCGACACTAGCATCAAACCAAGAACCAAATCGACCAAACGCCACAAGAAGAGAAGGAGACAGTTTGTGTGTCATCACTGTGGTGAACCAGGTCACATTCGACCTTTCTGCTGGAAGATTGTTGGCGAGAGAAGGCATTTTCAGAGAACCAGGATGTCTGTTGAATCCCATGTTGGTTTCCATGGTACCAACATCAAAAACAACACCAGGTTCAAACAGGTTTGGGTTAAGAATAATGATATCATGTGTAATATGATATGTACCTCCCTAAAACCCCACGTCTCTAGATCCTGGTACTTCGACAGTGGGTGCTCCAAGCACATGACCAGATCAGAAGACCTACTTTCCAACATTGTTAGATTTCAAGGTGGAAAAGTATAATATGGTGGAGGTGCAAATGGCCAAATCATTGGCCAAGGAACTCTTCATGTTCGCGACATTGTAAAGATGGAAATTTTTTTGCTGGTAGAGGGACTTACTGCAAACTTGATAAGCATAAGCCAACTCTGCGAAGGAGGTTTCAGTGTCAAGTTCAATCGTGAAAAATGGAAAGTCTATGAGGAGAATGAAGCTTGCATCCTCACTGTTCAAAGGACTTCTGACAACTGCTACTAATCAATAGCGATGCTTTTTGCAAACTGTCTCAATTGAGTGATGCCGAGGTGTGGCATCAAAAACTCGGGCATGTCAATTACAAGATGATGGATAGGTTAGCCAAAAAGGAAGCTGTGAATGGGCTTCCTAAGCTCAACACCAAGATCATCCCTGTTTGCGAGGCATGCCAGAAAGGAAAGCAAGTCAGGGTGCCACATCCAATAGTACAGAGTCTCACTTCCTCATATTGTTTCAAACTCCTTCATATGGACCTTATGGGACACTTGATGTTGAGAGCCTTGGTGGTAAAAGGTATGTTATAGTTATTGTAGATTGATTTTCCCGCTTTACTTGGGTAGAGTTTTTAAAAGAAAAATCTGAGGCTTTCAAAGTATTTAAAAAACTTGCAAGAAGGTTGGGTGTGGATATTGGTAGGATTAGGACTGATCATGGAAAAGAATATGAGAATGCATCTTTTTCAAAATACTGTTCAAAGGTAGGTATAAGTCATGAGTTTTCATCACCAATCACTCCCCAACAAAATGGCATAGTTGAACGCAAAAATAGGTCTCTTGCTGAGATTACTAGACCTATGCTCATTTCTAATGTATTGAGAAATGTTATTCGGATGAAGCTATGAGTCCTGCATGTCATATAATAAATAGGGTATATTTTAGACCAGGGTATTATGTTACACCCTATGAATTGTTGTTGGGTAAAAAACCGAACTTGAGCTATTTTCATGTTTTTGGATGTATTTGCTATGTGCTCAATGATAGAAATCATCTTGCTAAACTGGATTCAAAAAGTGACAAATGCATCTTCATGGGATATTCCCAAAATAGTCATGCATATAGATTGTTTAATCTCAGGACACGTAGCATGTTTGAGTCAGTTAATGTCAAAGTCGACGATTTGATGAGTGGAGTTAAACCTACCGAGGATAATGATCTAGTCTATGATCAAAACCCTCAAGATAATGTCATGGTTGGTTTAGATGATAGTGCAGGTATTGAAAACAAAGATGCAGGTGCTGAAATTGGAGAAACTAGTGATGTTGGTATCGGTGTTGGTTCTGAGAACACAACATCAAACCCAAAATCTACTCAAGCTGCCCCAAAATCAGATTTTGAACCACAAGAGGAAGATCCAGATGATCTCATTGATTTATATCAGAGGGATATACCATCAACAATTCAGAGGAACCATCCCACAGTCCAAATCATTGGAGATTTAGATGAAGGAGTATCAGATAAACTTCAAAGAAATTGTTAGGTATGTGTGCTTGTCTACTAACTGTTCTAAAATTCGAGAGTCTTTGTACCTTTCCAAAATAGAGCCCAAGTGTGTAGAGGATGCTCTTAAGGATGAATTCTAGATAAAGGTAATGCAAGAGGAGTTTGATTAATTTGCTAAGAACGATGTTTGAGATTTAGTTTCTCATCCAGAAAACTCTCATGTAACAGGAACAAAGTGGGTTTTCAAGAACAAAACAAATGAGGCAGGCAACATTGTGAGGAATAAGGCTCGTTTGGTTGCACAAGGGTATACTCAAATTTAAGGCATCGATTTTGATGAAACATTTACCCCTGTTACTCAAATTAAAGAGTGTTGTTCTTAATGGAGTTTTAAGTGAAGAAGTGTTTTTAGAGAAACCTAAAGGGTTTGTAGATCCCCACAAATCAAACTTTATTTTAAAATTGAAAAAAGCTTTATATGGTTTAAAACAAGCTCAGAGCTTGGAATGAAATGTTGACTTAACATTTCCTCTTTTTAAATTTTAGACGAGGGGAAGTTGACAAAACCTTATTTCTCTGTAGATCAAATAAGCACATCTTTATTGTCAGATTTATTAGATGATACTATTTTTTGATTTACTAATGAGCAGATGGTGAAAGAATTCATTACTCGAATATCTGACATATTTGAGATGAGCATGGAAGGTAATCTCTCTTACTTTCTTGGTTTGCAAATTAAACAGTTAGATGATGGTATTTTCCTTTTTCAGTCCAAATATGCTAAGAATTTAGTTAAGAAACTTGGGTTAGAAAGTGAGACGCATAAGAAAACACCGCTGGGAGAAACTGTGAAACTATCGAGAGATGATGTTGGTAATGGTGTTGATAACACCATGTACAGAAGCATGATAGGGAGTCTTTTGTACTTAACAGCAAGTAGGCCAGATATTATGTATAGTGTGTGTATGTGTGCTAGATATCAATCAAATCCGAAAGAGTCACACTTAAAAGCTGTTAAAAGAATCATTAGATATATAGCTGGTACAACTGAATTAGGTGTTTGGTATTCTAAAGAAACTAGTACTGAACTTGTGAGCTATACTGATTCGAACTGGAATGGGGATGTTGTAAATAGAAAGAGTACTACAGGGGGTTGTTTTTTCTTGGGTAATAATCTAATCTCATGGTATAGCAAGAGACAAAATTGTATTTCTCTTTCTACAGCTGAAGACGAGTATATTGCAGTTGGAAGTGCTTGTACACAATTATTGTGGATGAACCAAATGATAGAGGACTATGGTCTACACAGTAGAATATTGACTATGCTATGTTATACTTCCAGTGCCATTGATATCTCGAAAAACCCAGTCCAGCATTCTCGAATCAAACACATTGACATAAGGTACCACTTTATTCGAGACTTAGTTGAGAGTAAGATAGTTATCCTTGATCATATAGGAACAGACAATCAGCTTGCTGATATCTTCACAAAGGCACTAGATTTAGAGACCTTCTCTCGTTTGAGAAGATATCTCGGTATGTGCATTGTTTAAGTCAATGTTGGTTTTGATGTTGTGACACCCTAAACTGACATCAATCACAACATCTATATACTTTTGCATGCATTTTTTTTTCTTTTTCATACATAATCTAAATGCATTGAGTCGGGTTGAAAGTACAAAAAGGTCATGTATTGTAATTAAACTGATGGTAAAAAAAACTAACCTCTTCAAATCAGGTGATTGTGGAACTTTCTGCAGAAACTGGTTTTCTCCCAGGTCCAAAAGCAAGAGGTGTTAACAGTAATTGTTGAACATAAGCTATTTCTCTTCTATTCTCTAAAAAGATGAAGAAAATCTGGATTAATCAGGATCCAATCTTTAAATTTCACCTCCTTGAGTGATTTTGACATTGTCATTAACTTGGGTTAAGGGGTCTGTTTTCATTGACTTCACCAAAAGAAATATTGGTTATAATGTCATCAGTCATGAAGAGCAACACTGGTCAAGTTAATAAAACCTTAAAAAAATATTTAACCTTCATAGGTCATATTTTTAGACATCAATTAGGACATTCATACTTTGAGAAGATGTCTCCTTGTTTTGTGCTTTGTTGCTTGTGTTTGTGTCTATCTTGAATTCTCTTAATCGTGTTTAGAATCTTGCTAACCAATTCTTTCAGTAGAGTTGTAATCGGACGGTTGGACAAGTAATAAAGGGATTAATTTGGAGAGTGGAATCTCATCTTGTAAAGGTTTAATTCTACTGTAGTGATGGTTTAATTAATTCAGCTCTATTTCTGGTTGATTTTGTAGTAGAGTTGTGCAAATTCACTTTTAAAATTTATGAGATAATGGTTAAGTGGATTGGGGTTATGTATCCTACATTAAGGGGGAGTGGGTGTTTGTTTTATGAAGGAAAGAAAATCAGTTTTGGGCCTAAAATCCACCGTTGGGTAAATTAGGGATATTTCCTTTATTTTTTACCTTTATATCTCCTTGGCAACGGTAACTTTTTGGCATGCTTAAATACTCTGATTTTTTTACCGTTTGCCCCCCTTTTCCATAACTTCTTTGCAACCTAACTCTCTAACTCTCAAATACTTCACCGTCTCTCTCTAGATTTTGTGGTTGTTCTCGTGTTCTATTAAAAATTACAGGATGTCAAACCCTTCCTCTTCATCAAATGTTCCTGAGTCATGAGAAAGCGTGCGCCGTTCCGGCAAGCAGGTCCTTGTGGATTTTCTAAAAATCGATGGCCTGGACATCTGCGCTGGAATGGGTGGTGCTTCTCCTATAAACCCACCACCGATTACAACATCTTCGATTCCCTCGCCGCCGCACGAGTCTCAAGATGTTGTACCTGTTCCTGCACCGATCGACGTCGTTCCAAAAGTTCTGGTGTTTACAGGGCAGCTGGGAAACGAGATCGACGTCGACAATCCACCTGATTTGCCGTTCGTCGTAACCACTTTTGGCCGGGTTAGGAACCCAACCCTGAAGATCTCTCGGAGGTTACGCAACATTCCTCCAGGTGTGGTGCCACCGGCCATCCCGAAAAGTCAGGCAGGCCCTAGGCGCAATGTGCCGATTGAACATATAAACTTTGCCGAGAACATCACCGTGATGACGGACTCTGATGATGAAGAGTATGTGCCTGCTGCCCCAGTTGCTGCGCCGGCGACCTCATCTGCTCCTCACCTGCCAAAGATGGCAACTCATTGCCGGAACGAGATTGTCAAGTTGGCCGACAAGAAAAATCCTCCAGCATCCATAAAAATTTCACCGGGCTCTACTGAAATTGAGTATTCGTTTCCCCCTATACAATTCTGGATTTTTTCACTGGAGAGGTGTCCAGTTCCTCCAGGCCGACTGTTGCTAGTCCCCCTCCATCTCTTGTTCATGAGGCTCAACCCGAGTTTGATCCTGATCAGTTTGAGTACTCTCCTGATTCCTCTTATGATGTTCCTCTTCATGATATCTTGTCTGCTTTCAAGGAATAAAAGAAGAAAACCAAGGCAGCAAAGAAGGGCAATGTTGGTTCTCGTGTTGATTCCCCAAAACTAACATCTTCGCAAACCCAGTCTGCCTCGTCCTCCAGTTCTGCCTTTGCTGATACTGCTTCTCCTAATCACGAATTAATCCCATCTGATACCTCTGCTCATTCCCATTCCTCTACTGGCACTCCCTCTCGGACCATTGAAATTGAAGACATGGAGCCATTTTCCGAGAGATTCTTAACTGATGAAGCCGAGGAGATGTTTTCTGAGTACCAAACCCGGGGTTTGCTTGCTGAGCGCCGAGTTCCTATTGAGGTTTTTGAGAAGCAGAATTTGATCACTTTCTTTCAGCATAGAGGTATGTACTCCACTGTCTCCACTGCTATGCCTTTTGTCCACGATATAGTCTTGGAGTTTTATGCGAATATGGTGCCTTCCATTTCTGATCTCAATTCTGTGAATTATGGAAAAAAAATTATGCGTGGAAAGGTTTATAGTTTTACTCCTAATTTAATTGATGAGATTTTTGGTACTGAGGTTATCCTGGTGACTCTACTGTGGATGACATGAATGAGGTCATCTTGTTTCTGTCTGGCGGTATGGTGAATACGTGGCGTGAGCAGTTGCCGAGCACTCATCTCTCCTCTCTCTACTCTGTTCTACACAAAGTAGCTATTTGTAACTGGGTTTCCTCTAACAATACTACGTGTGTTACGCGGCCTCAGGCTCAGTTCTTGTATAAGATTAGGAGGGGAGTCAAGTTTAGTTTTGGGCAGCATGTGTTCGATATAATTACTAAGTTTGCCACAACCAAGTCTGAGTCCTCTTTGTGCTTTCCTTTACTGATCTTTAGCTTGCTTGAAAATCAAGGCTGGACGCTTACTCCTGCTAATGTACTTACTGGAGAGGTTGAATGGTTCTCTTTACGAGGCCAACATATATCTGGTGTGAGGGTTATTGATCTCCCTTGGCAGGCTCCCTTTCAGGATGGTGTTGCTAGTGGTGTCGGTTCCGGTATTCCCAACACCAGTACCAACATGGTTAACATTTCTGCTCAGGATGTTCGCGCACATATTTCTTTGATTGGAAACCAGGTTACCCAGTTGCAAGCGCTTCGAGGATCCTTCTTTGAGACCCCTTTTTCTTTTAGGCCAAAAAGGGGGAGATGGTGCTGATGGCGACACTGAGATGGTGCTGATGGCGACACTGCTGATAAGAATGAGGCAAGTGATGAGGCTACTGCAGCCGAGGCTTTGGCAAGCCTTGCTCGTGAAAAGAGGAGGAAGAAGACCCGTTCCCATAATAAGGCATTGAAGAAAATGAACAATATGTTGAGTAAGATAAAGGATCAAGGTGAAGGAACTTCGATATCCCCTCGTCGTTCGAAGAAGGTGCGAAGTCAATAAGTTCCTCATTTTCTGTTTTGTTCGGTGGTTGAATAAACAATGTTTGTTTTGACTTGGTGTTTTGATAAACAGTAGTTATTTGATTTAGGGGGAGTTTTCCAATTCAGGTGGAGTCTTAGTGTTTTAGTTTGAACATTTTGTTGCGTCGTAGTATTTTGTCCAGAAAGGCAAAAGGGGGAGATTGTTGGGAATTTATTCTTGGCAATAATTCATATTTTAGTTGTTTGCCTTTCTTGGGTACAAAATAAATTAGGACTCTAGATCTTGTTTACTAGATTGTGTCTTGGACTTTATTTATTTTTCTAGATTATGTTTAGGATTTGTTTTACTTGTTTACCAAGTTTAGGATTCTAGGATTGTCTATTTAAGACAAGATAAGACAAAGACTTGGACACGCTTTTCAGATGCAAGGATAGAAGAAACAGACAACGCAAACAGCAAGGGAGAACACAAGCAAGATAACTACTTGAAGCCGATGTCCGAGATCAAGAAGATCTTCGAAGTTGCGTTACCAACGGAGAAGATCGTTCATCTAGGCGACAAGTATTTAGTATCATATGTTTGATACTCCAGTTTTCATATATTACTTCTTATCTTTTTGTATTGATCTTGAACTAAGAAAAGTAATATAGTTTTCGGGTTTGTACACCCAAGTTCACAAGTACGTTTACTTGTAAACTGAATTTAAATTGTTGTGTTCTAAGTTTATTTTTCCGCTGGTTATTTTAGTTAAACTCTGGTTGATGTTAGTTTCAGTGTTGGTTAACATTGAAAGCAACATCTACTGATACTTATTTTCAAAACTTACGAATTTACAATAAGGGAATTAATAATATCTTGGAATTTGACGGGTATTATATTCCAAGCAGGGAACATTTGGTAAATTTCATTAAAAATGCAAATGTGTTCTCCAAGCTCGACTGCAGATCCGGGCTTTACTAGATTAAGATGGAAGAAGGAATCAAGAAGTTCACGACCTTCTCCACACCATAAGGACACTATATCTGGAATTTTATGCCCATGGGTCTAGCAAATGCACCTAGATATATCAGATGAAGATGGATAATCGCTTTAAAGATTATTTCAGTTTCATGTTCATATACATTGGTGATATACTCATCGCATCAAAGAACATGAAGGATCATCTAGAACAATTGGAAATCTTCTCAGATGTTTGCCACAAGGAAGGATTAGTGCTTTCATAAAAGAAGGCAGAAATTGCTACAAGAAAAATTGAGTTCCTTGGGATAGAAATCGATGAGTCTGGAATCATTCTACAAAATAATATTGGAGAAAAGATACAGGGATCTCTAGACACACTCAAGGATAAAAAGAAACTTCAAGGTTTTATAGGAGTTGTTAGTTTCGCTGGGATGTTCATAAATAACCTTGCACATTACAGGAAGGTGTTTAGTTCCTTACTAAAAAGGACGTCGATTTTCAAATGGGAAAAGGAACATCGTGAAGGAATTAAACCGCTTAAGGAGGTTTGCAAACAACTTCCCAAATTGGAAATTCTAAATGAAGAAGATGAACTGGTTCTATACACGGATGCCAGTGATTATTGGTGGCGAACTGTTCTTACAAAAGTAACGCTAAAAGGAGAAGTACCATGCAGATATTGCAGCGGTGTATTTTGGAATTGTGAAGTAAATTGATGGTATATTAACGAGAAGGAGTTCTTTGCAGTTAGAAAGGCGTTTAGAAATTGCCTTTATTTCTGCTATCCAAGAAGTTCACCTTAAAAATCGATAATTCGAGTGTTAAAGCCTTTTTAAAGAACAAAATTGAATCTAAACTAGAAAATGCTATATTACTTAAATGGTAAGCAGAATGTCAATATTATGATTATAATATTATTTTTATAAATTCTCACAAGAATATTCTTGCAGATTTCTTAACAAGAGATGGAGGGGTCAGAAACCGACTCATTCCTCAAAATGGTGAGGCATCTAAGGGAACACCTGGAGATGCTTCAATGAGAGTTCGATGCATTGACTCTCAATGCAGAGGTAGCCGAAAGGACAATGACTTGATTGGGAGACAGTTTCCAATCAAATACGAGGTTGTTTACCGGCCAATGAACATTTATGGTCTGTAATGAGAAAAACACTTCTCCGGGCGACATCTTCAATGGTGTAAAAGAAGACACTTCGAGTACAGGGCTCTAAACCTGTAGTAGGGGATTCAAGTACCCCTAGCACGAAGACTGAGGCGGAATCATCCACGGATGAACTATCTCAACTTAAAATCGAAACTCCAAAGTCAAATCCCGAGCCTTCGAGTCAACCCACCTCCTCAGGGGTTAATGAGAAAGAGATCGATCTTAGGCCACAGACTAGGTAAATCTACTATCGACACTTACGAGATTTTGAAAACTTCTGATTTTCAGGTTTATCAACAGAGATGGGAGAAGTTAATAACCAGGGTGGGGATTAATCCGGCCAAATGTCTAGTAGATGTACCTGGAAGATATCCCAGAGTGTGGATGATGCCGGAGTCCCATCCACAAGACGTGAAAAGCTAGTATAAACTCGGAGCCTTAGCATCAGTTCATACAAGATCACCAAGTTTCTCGAAAATATCACAACTTCTGATGGATACAAGATGCAGTTCACGAAACGTGGGCAAATAAACCACATCTTGCAGGAGGTGATGTCCTAAAATTATATTTCTTTAGCGCAGCACCAGAGCCAGTCGGAAAAGGAATGCATGAAGTGTTCTATTTTATCAAGCTCAGACGATCAGACATGGAAGCAATGAAAAGAATTAGTAGCAGCACTCACGGAAGATTACATGTCCACAAGAGGGGCATGTGGTCTTTGGGTCTGTCTCACCAAGATGGACAAAGTCAAGTTCTCATTCAAGTTCTTTGAAAATACGTTGAATGGGTCTTTCCTGATAAATATAATAACAGGAAACACAACAGGATTCGAAAAAGATTTATTTGAGAAAGAGAGCTCTTCTGTGGAATAACAAGCTACCGAGAAGTAAAGAAACTCGTCGGAAATATTGCAACATGGCCCACATCTGGAGATGGATGGAGAAGATCTGTCCAGAATGCTCAAATCAGACGGAGCTGGAGTTTGGTACAAGATCCAAACAGAACAAGTCAGATGGTCAGGGACCACCAAAAATACCTTTTGCCCAGGGACCATACAAACCAAAAAAGTAAAATGCTCCCGGACAATAATAAAAGGATCATGTGATATTTGGGTCACCAAAGAACGTCCTACTGCAGAAAGAAATAAAAAAATCCACTAGTTAGCAGAAGACAATAATGCAAGAAGTGACATAAGCAATGACGTCAATTAATTTATAAAAAATGTGGAGTCCGGATTTCACGTTCGTCAGGCTTTAGGATTTGGAGGAAGTAGAAGGCATTACTCATTAACTTCTATTTTCTCATAATAAAATCTAAGTATTTAGAATTCAAGAATAAAAGTATTGTAATAAAGAGTTTGTATTTTTGAGTTTATGTATTGTCGATGCAAGCCTTCTCTATGAGAGACTAAAAGATACGGGTAAGTGTAAATTGAAAGCATGTAACAAAGGGTTTTCTAACTTTAAATAAAGAATTTTCTCGTTGAGGGCAAGAGGGTCAATATACTAGAGTATCCTGAACCATTCTCTAAACCAGTCCCTGCATATAGTTTAATTATTTTACATTTAAGATTATTTTAGACATTTCTTCTCTAATTTTTTATCCTTACACAAAAAACATGAAAAAATTATACAATACATTCACTTTATCATACCTCGTATATTTGAAATCATTGATTTATTTCATTACATAAAAACTAAAATGATTTAACCGAACTTCCCAATAACATGATTAAGTTATATAAATATAAATAATTTTACACTTAGAGATTCATGACCACGACAAAAAAGACAAGTGGGCAACCAATGAACCAAATCCCAGGCGCTCCTATGAATTTGGAGTTTCCAATAAATTTCTCTCTCTCTCATACTCCAAATCCAATAAAAACTCCTCAATATTTTCCAAGAAATGCCCAACAACATCGCAAAATATGTATGTATTTGTCATCGCTCCTTCTCACAATTCCCTCTTCTTCCTCCTCTTCATTCCAACAAAAAAAACCTCCTCAATCCCATTCCTACATAACCTTGGCTCGTGACAGTTAATTTGACCCGAGCTTCATCTCAATCCCCCATTGAAAAGGTGAATTTTGTAATCCTATCATAATTCCGGCGGCGGTATCTCATTCCCCGCCGGGCACGTTTCAGGGGAAAGAGATGCCGATCGCGAAGAAGGAGAAGGAGGATGGCTTCAGGAGGTCCTCGAATTCTTCTAATAGTTTCAAGAAGCTTGTTCCCAAGATTCTGCGCAGCACCTCCATGAAGAACCTCTTCAAATCGAAGAAACCTAGGGCTCCTCTTGATATCGTGCGCGAAACCAGGGAATTGCTATCCTACATCCATGACAAGCCCGACAATGCCGATCCCAAGCGCAATGAAAAGGTTCATTTCATTGCATGTTTGCTGTGCTTTGCATTGCGCGTATATTGGATACAATTTAATTACATTTCTCAATGTATAATGAAAATTGCAGCAACGTGTTTTGTTTGTTTGCTTGTGATTTTTTTCTTATATTTTTTAATTTTCTCCCACACTACAAGAGAAAACCAAATTACCCACAGAATAATCGCCACATGAAGAAAACTGAATTTTTTTAAAGTAAATTTGTTGTCATTAAATGATTGGCAGTAAATATTTACCAGCGAAAATCCAAACTGTTGGTGAGTTGTCGGTATAAATTGAGGAAAAAAATATATTTTTTTTTTATTTTGTCGGCAATTGTATATTTTAGTGACAAAGTGATTTCTGTCGGTAAACTGTACGGTATATATTAAAAAAAAAAATTGGCAGTGCCAATCAATTTCTGTTGTGAAGCATCATAAGATGGAAAAAATCTAGAAAAAAAAAAATTTGTTTTGGGGTTTTAATGCCTGTGTCTTGAAAATAATGTTATGATGGTTACATTTTGCTTTAACGGCGACATTTTCAAATGGGTCTTTTAATATACAAATGCTTTTTCTAATTTCAGTTGGAACAATTAGATGCCAATATCAGGGAGCTGAAGTCAATTCTTTACGGCATTGACGAATCTGAACCTGTTCCGGAAGCTTGTGCACAAATAACTGAAGAGTTCTTTAACAATGACACTATGCGGCTCCTCATTCTGTGTCTCCCAAAATTGAATTTTGAGGTGACCAAAGCTATCTGAACATATTCTGTTGATCTTTTCTCAAAATATGCATGGGCCGTTACCTTATCAGATGCCCTACTTTGTTTTTGTTTCGTATCATTGATAACATGATTTATGTGCAGGCTCGAAAGGATGCTACGCGAGTCGTTGCAAATTTGCAAAGGCAACTGGTTCAGTCACGATTAATCTCTTCTATTTACTTGCAAGACAATCTGGATCTCATGGATCAGCTGATTACTGGGTGGGTTATCATTTATTGTGGTGTTAAATTTAAATTTCATCTATTCGACTGGTTTTATGAATCCGAATAGTTACAAACCTTTAAACGCACATGGAAGTGAGTGGAAACTGGAAAGTCAATAAGTATTTCTTCAAAGTTCGAGTTTTCTATCTTATGTCTTATGAATTTACTTCTTTTTTTTTAATGTATCTTTAAGCTTCTCAATCTGACTTACACTGCCTGTTCTATAGGTATGAGGATCCTGTAGTTTCTTTGCATTTTGGAGGAATGCTAAGGGAGTGCATTCGACATCAGGTTGTTGCTAGGTAAGAAGTTAACATGCAGATGTTATGTATATTCCTGATTGGTAGCTAGCTGTTTAACATCAAATTTTCTTGGCCTTGATGAATTATTGGCAGTTTAAACAGTGATTTACATTCTCACTCTCTTTCTCTCTCTCTCAAATATCACACACGAGCATGCGGTATATATTGATCTGCTTTTCATCTGCAGACATATTTTGAAGGTCGAGCATATGAAGAAGTTTTTTGAGTATATTCAGCTTCCAAATTTTGATGTTGCTTCAGATGCAGCTGCTACATTTAAGGTTGTTAATATAATTATGTTATCTGTCACTCTCGTTAGCAGCTTATCTTCTCTAATTATGCATATTTTTAATTACTGTTCAATACATCTGTATTATTTGTTTCCAGGTGATTCCTGGCTTAGGAATTGTGGATTTTGGATAATCTTGGCTGTATACTTAGATTTTTTACTTGTATATATTCTTTCTTGAATTCTTGAAGTATCATATGAATAAAGGGTGTGTTTCTTTCAATGCTTGCAGGAGCTTATGACAAGGCACAAGTCCACAGTTGCAGAGTTTCTCACAGAAAATTATACTTGGGTATGTTCTCAGTATTATTCCTATGTGGTGGTAATGTTTTCGCATACAAAGTAGAAAATGACGATGTGCTATGTTTGGTTTCATTTTTATTTTCCATTCTCCAGATCAATCTTATCCCACAAAATATTGCAAAAACTTCTCAATTATTACAATACAACACATTTCCTAATAAAGCCGGAATTACATTTATATTCCCACTCAAATACCTTTCCCCTAAAGACTTTCTCCAAAACATGTAAAATAAAATTCAAATGCTTTTAATTATTTGGTTCTTTCATTTCACTTCGTAATTTCCGCATTTTAAATTAATGAAAAACTAATATTTCCCCTACCTTTTATCCCTAGTTCTTTGATGAGTTCAACTCAAAGTTGCTGGGATCTGCAAACTACATGACCAGAAGACATGCTGTCAAGGTATTCAGTGTCTTGAGATTATGACCTTTCCTGTTATGAATAACTTGATGTGCAGTTATATTCGTCATTCCATCTTTACATGAACTTTTAGGCTGGTCAGACAAGATGCACCTAATATTGATCTTGGTCTTATTACTGATGACCACTTTTCGCTTTCAGCTTCTTGGAGATATTTTGCTTGACCGGTCAAATGCTGGTGTCATGGTACGCTATGTCAGCTCAAAGGATAATATGAGAGTTCTAATGAATCTTCTCAGGGTAATAATCCTTTTTTCCAATTATTATTATTTATTTATTTGTCTTAGAATACCATTATGTTTTATGTATTCGCCTTACATAGAGTTAGGATCTGAAACTAGTAACATTTCAAATGGCGTCCAATTATGTGCATTTCATTTTCTAACTAAAGAAAAAAAAACATTTGTGTTGCAGGAATCACACAAGAGCATCCAGATTGACGCATTCCATGTGTTCAAGGTTTGACCCGAGAGGCACTTGAAATTTTTCTGAATTTTAACGATATATTTACCTTGATTTTTTATTTGGCCATGTGCAGCTATTCGTGGCTAACCAAAACAAGCCTGCTGATATTGTCAACATACTTTGTGCAAATAGAAGCAAACTTTTGCGCTTCTTTCAGGACTTCAACATGGACAAAGGTCAGTGATTTCATCAGAACACAGTCCTTTAGGTATCAAATATATGGTAAATTTCTCTAAGTGTGACTTGGTTTTGTCATGCAGAGGATGAAACGTTTGCGGCAGACAAAGCTCAGGTCATGAAAGAAATATTGAGTCTTGTACCAACAACACCTATTACCTGCTCTGGAGAATTGTTCAAATCCATAGTGGTATAAGTGTAAGCTGTTAGCGAAAATGTTCTGTCCATCGAAATGGAAGTGAGAATTGTATACTCATTTGAATTTATTTCGGTAGGAGCTGGAAATTGATCTGTTGATAGCAGAATGCATAAACAAATACGTAGTAGTTAGTTGATATACTAATTTTCTCAAACTTGCTTCGACTGTATTTGAAATGATAAGCTTATTGGTTCTTACAGAGAAATCAAGCATCTGGTAAGACCTATTAAATAATTCCAGTCAAGGCCTTATTTTTGCACCATTATGGATTTTCTTATATTCCTTTTCTTTCTTTCTTTCTTAAGAAATTGGATGTGTTTAAATTCTCTTGCAAGCGATATCCTTGAGCAGCACTTAATAAGTGTGGTGCACTCTTTCCTAATTGATGCGCTTTTGAGGTTTGAAGCTCAAAGAGACAAAATCAAGCATGAAGCCTGAATAATAGCGACTAGGAGGGTGCAGTTCATTTATAATACGTTATCCGCGCTAGGAGGGTGTGTCGTGAATTGCAAATTCTCACATCACTCGCTTACGAGATGCCTTAACACTTAAAGTCAGGCTTACAATACCGACAAGGAATGTGTAGCTTATTTACTTGTTAAGGAAAGATGGTTGCCTCACATGCTGTCAATTACCTCTTGGTGGTATGTATGTACTACCTACGCCCCCCACCCCCCACCACACGGTTCATGATGCTTAAAATATTGGGTCTAAATCTAAAATAATTTAGAGTGGTAAATTTGAAGGTGTCCGTGATTTACGTAAACTGAACACTAATATTACTAGAGCATGTGGACCATCAGAAGGGCAAACAAACAAGCTTTCCTCGTCCTAGGAAGTAAGATACTTGAGATTAGAATTCATAAAGGCGCTTTGAAAGAAGGAACTCTTCTCAGTCATATTCAATCTATTCGATCTCGAAAGACCTGCGTCACTTTTTCCCTGTTTCCGCCTTAGGAGCACTCATTATCGTTGACGTCGAAGACTGAATCCATTCGATTTATAAAAAAGATTACTAATACTTAACTTTTCGAGGAATACTTCATCAGTGGTTGTGAATGACTGATTTTTTGAGTCTTTTCGACCTTGTTTCCGTAAGAGCAAGTCAGAAAAATTGAGGAATAGAACTATCTGATTTAATTCATTCTCAATAGCCATGAAATGATCATCTTAGGGTGATCCTTTTGTCGACGGATGCTCTTATTACACTCGTAGTCTCTGATATCTTATGATTCAAAAAAAAAAAAAAAACAAGTTCTCACAAAGTTTTTGATTGGATGGGAATGAATGGAAAAAATCCTAAAGCAGCCCTTATCAAATCTGAAATCTTGGTTCTTCCCGGAATTTGTATTACCGCCCAAGAGAGAGACCCAAGTCCTAGTAGCCCCGCTAAATGGTGATTCAAATAGATTCTACATCTTAAAACCAAGCCAATTTTGGGTCCGCTTTATGATAATGAATCTGAACGGCAAAAAGCAATAACATTGCAAAAACCAATTCATCAATTGTGCCTCAAAGTTTATGTTTTTATGTGATAGCATCATAAAGAAAGTCCAAATTCCCAAGGAAGCCGCCTCGAAATATTTGATCTTAGGTGCATTTTCCTATGAAATATTCTCAAAGAGGATTTCCGATCTACTCGGAATGCCTGGCGGGCCACTCCCTCGTGATCCCAACTACAAAGAGCTCTTTCTAGTTATCGTAGGGTATTTAATCCATTGATCAAGCCGCTAGATAGAGTCTATATTCCTTATGTACGAGAATTGATCACGGCAAGCAAGTTCTTATGATGGAGCACGAGGAGATTTATCATCAATATGATAATGGGCATGAAAAATAGAAGCATGACGGGGGTCTATGTGGTCCAAGATAATCAAACCATCAGTAAGAGCAGACGGATAAGTAGGGAGTGTTGGGGCAAATTAGAAAAGTTTGGGTTATTCAAACAAGGGCGTCTTAGTTCGGCCTTTCCTGCTAGGATTGGAAATCCTGTATTTCTTTTTTAAAAAAATCCATTTTTAATTTATTTCATATATTTCATGACTGGAACAGGGGAGGATACACTTTACACCATGAAAGGAACGGGTAGTTGATAAGCTGCCAACCTCCTAGACTGAGGCTTTTGCAGGTAGAGTTTTCTGCGTTCGACTTTGAGTTGAATTTTCATTTATGAAAGCCGTTACTAGTTCCGACTCCCCGATTTAGGCAAGGTAATTGGTAGTTATAAGGTATTAGTGTCGCTACTACTACTTTTTGTTGTTTTGACTTAGTTCATATAATTCTTATGGTTCTTGTTGATGTCAAAAGTATTGCTCGAACGAATTATACTTTTGTGCTTGTAGATGATTTTTACATTATAAGTGGATACATTTTTTGCAAGATGCATTGAACATTTTGTGTTTTTCAGTTTTTTAAATGAAAATATATTTAATTTTTACACTTTTTTAGAGCTGGTAATCATCGTAAAGGATTTGAGAAGTCCACTGTCTCATCCTTTCATGATGGAAGATGAGCAATCTGACATAATGTTGAACCCGTATGAATTACTACTTGGAAGAAATACAATCTCAAATATTTTCATATTTTTGGATGATAGTGACACTCTTGCTAAATTTCATTTTAAAGTCACGCATAACGTGTGTTTTTTAAATAAATTGTGGCGCAAGAACTCTTAGTAATAAAGGAAGAAAAGGTAAAGAGTCTGATCACAGACTGATCAAATATACATAATCACTCGAATAGAAACATAATAGATTTTTTTTTAAAAACTAACGCTTCATAAGAAATTCACGCTTATATGGGATTTGAATCCTCCTCTTCGATAATGTCCGTCCAAATTGTCTAGAAGTCCTACTCATACGACGAAGAGATGGAGAGGAGCTGATTCCAAGAACAACGAAAGGTGTATAAAACTATTATTATACTTTTTTGGTTTGTCATGTAATTCTTGAATATGTCGGTCAACATCAAGTTTGCGAAAAAGTGGAGTACTGATGCAGGCAGAAGTTATGAATAACAAAAAAACTCAAGCAAAACCATTGATTCTTATGAATAACAAAAACACTCAAGCAAAACCGTTGATTCAAATATGAATTCCGGTAATATTGACGTAAGAGAATAGATATCCCGAAGCACTAAAGTTCTTATTTTATATAAATTAATAATCGACTACTAATAACATTCATAAACGATCTATTTATAATAGATGATAAACTTGGGGAATAAGAAATAAACCCTAATAATGATAACTATCCAAATTGATAAATTAAAAATAAATAAATAATAAAATTAATTATAATCTAAATATGATAATATCATATCTTTATCTTCATTAAGTATGCTTTCGACTATCGATATTAGAGTCATCCATAATAGTTTCATCTTGAAATGCAAGACTATCATGTAACACATGTTGCATTGTAGCGAAGAAACCACATATAAAGAGTTCACGTCTGTATTATCAACATATTCTTTGGTATGATCCACTCTAGACTCAAAATCGAGCGTTTTATATTTCGACTCTTTATCAATACCGAGGTAGTCGGTACCGATTTGTACATATTTGTGTGTGATTTTTGTATATTTTTGTGTCTTGTCTCTTGTGCTTTAGTCGGGTTTTAGTTGTATTTTATCCCCTTTTTCCTTATTTTGTGTTTTCATAGCGTTTATCATCTTTTTAGTGTTTTTCCTATTTCTCTTTTACTTTTTGTAAATTTTTTTATTATTTTGCTTTTCTTTGTTTTAGGTAGTCGATCAAGTTTAAGAGAATTCCCGAGAATCATAACTGGCTCGATTTGACAAAAACACTACTCGAACCCGCGAAGCACAACCACCGATTGACGTGCCATTGATGCGTCGTTGACGCCCAGCCGACGTTCTATCGACGCGCCATTAATGGGGCCATTTTCCAGCATCGGTGGTCAAACTATTTTTGGTCAATTTGGGAAAAATGACTATTTTACTCACGCTTTCACACCTATAAATATAACTTTTCTTCTTAGAAATAAAAACCCTTGGACCCCTCAGGGTATGACAGCCCAAACCTTCTCTTGTTTACTTCATTTTTTCTTTCACTTTCAAGCATAGAATCCTTAATAAATTAGCTTGGTTTGTTAAATTTTAACTTAGCATCTAGTTAGATTTATTTATAATTTGAAGAAGCTCAATGTTCTTGGAGCAGCTCTCTCTCTTTTGGCTTTGAAGATTCTTGGAACTTTTCTGAATTGGTAATCTTTCATTCTTACGTTATTGCTTTTTTTTTCTTATTATGCTTAATGATTGTTTAGAGCTATCAATTCTCTTGTGTATGGGTTTTGGTTTAATTGTTGAAAGTTATGTTTGATTTGTTAATGAAGATTAATTATTCTTCATTGTTTTCTTATTTTCTTTCATACTTTTTATCTTTAATCATGTTAATACTTGTTTTGAGTTTATATTATTGTATTTCTTGATAATTGTTGGTTAGGATTCATGGGTCTAGTGTCTAGATGACTTTAGAACCATCAATTGGTAACAATGGGTGTTTAATTTACAAGTTGGGATTGACAACCCCAACTTGTAGATTAAGTGTTCGATCAAATGTCAATTGATCGAGAAGATGATTCTAGAGCCCTATACCCCCGTTTTATTAATTTTTTCAAAGTTGTCGATTTTGTTCCTCATCAATAAATCAACGTCTTGGATATTACAAATTTACAAATAAAATTTGATCGCTTGTCTAGCATAACTTTTTCCTCGTTTTCTCATTTGTGAATCAAACACGAGAATTACTTTCGATTGGTCTTTCTCAAAAGACTCGACTTGAGTCAAACTTACCACTTACAACCGCTCTTTTCTCTTACGGGCAAATATTTTTATAATAAAAAGTTAGTGCAAAAAAAGTTTAATTCAGGTACCACCGGCACAACTGCCAAATAACCGATGTACATGTTAGCCGCACCGACCTGGCTGGACTCTGTGCGTTGTGGTTGAGGGTTTGGCACTCTCGGTCAGCAAGAGACAACTCTCGCGGTTCCATGCAAGAATGCACAACTACCAAAGAACCGATGTACCTATTAGCTGCAATGACCTGGTTGGACTCTGTGCGTTGTGATTGAGGGTTTGGCTCTAACTCTCGGTCAGCGAGAGACAACTCTTGCAGTTTAATGCAAGAATCCTCATTAAGAGCGTAAAGAATGTTCAATGAAGGGATATTCGAATTCGAAATAAGAGTAGCATGTTTCTTCAGTGGCGGAGTCAGGATTTAAATTCTACCCGGGCTAAAGTATTTTTAACGGAAAATAAAATAATATGGAATAAAATACACACCATTAGAGTTTTACCCTTATCTTGCACAATCACAATAAGAAAAATGAACGGGGGGGTTTGACAGATGATCAACAGGCTCGACAATTTATTACATTAATCAAAATAAACAAGCTTGATAGTTTATTAGCATTGAAGGAAAGTGAAGAAAATTATATGAAATTATTGGAACCAAATTTCTTAGCATCGTTTTTAATTATACGACTAGTGAGAAGTGAGTAGCTAATATATTTACAAAATTACAATTAAGGAATTAGAATTAGATGATATTGAAGCCCGAAAATAAAATGAAATTCAAGTTGCTAAATTACAATTAAGGAATTAGAATTTAGGATTTAGGGTTAAAATATTGAATGTTACAAAATCCTCCATCTTTTCATACTTTTGGAGAACTTCCATCTATCAAAGAGATGAAAAACTATGTGAAGTAAAAGAAGAAAAGTTCGTCGATTGCTACTAAGAACCTAACAAAACTTTTCAAAATGTGGATGGAGAATCCTGCAATCCGGCGTCCCCTTCATTCCATCCAGCCTCCTCTTCCGCCCGTTCCTGAATTACCCTTTGAGGAGCCATCTGTGTCCAGCTTTATCCATCCATCCAATGTATAGCGGTTTCCATTTGACCATTTTGATGCGTCATTGGCGAACTGCTGAGGGAGATGGTGATAGGAAATGGTATTCGGCAGCTTTGGCAATGATTGTGGTAGGGTCCCGCTCATATWTTTTCTTTTATAAATGTGGTTATTCCTTTGAAGCCAAAGGTGCCAGCATGTGAAGGTGAACAATGTGTTCCATGGGATTTGATTGGTGTGCGCTGTCTGATTGAGACAGTTGGTTTTGAGCCAAGTGAGGATCCTATACCTATGAATTCCATTGGGCCCAGAAATGATACATTGGAAGAATCAGTTGGGTCTTCCAATATCAATAGGTTGATTGTTTCGCTCCTCTATCTTCCAAAAGGAGAAAAGATCTCTCAGAGTTTTTTCCTGAATCCGAAAGAGAGTACTTGGGTTCTCCCAATAACTAAAATTAAATCTATGAGTTTTGAAAGCTTACCTATCGATTATGGAGCTTCTAAAACAAGATAGAAATTGGGTAAACATTTTTGTTTGGTTTGAGACGTCTGCCTCTTTATTCGATTTTTTTTATTTTTTTTGTCTTCATCTTCCTCTTCACCTCTCTGTATCTCTCTCGTTTTTTGTTTTCAAATTGAAAGTTAAGGAATGTCTAAAAAGTCAACAAAAAAATACGTTTAACTAATTGGGATTGATATTATGGGGCTAAATTAATTTTTAATTAAGTGATAGTGTGGATTAGATTGGGTTAGTGGGTTGCCTTATTAATAAATAAATAAAAGTAAAACACCACCGGGACTATTTATGCTTGATCTAGATTTAAAGCATAATGAATAAATAACTAGTCTTAATATACGTTCGGGCCACTCGGCTACAGCATCGGTAAGGCAATGAATGCCTCTGCCCTTGGCCGTCCGACACCATTTCACACGGACTTAATTGAGAAAATCATTATAATATTGAGTATATTAAAACTGAAAATCAAAGTTAGATTTTGAAATATCATCATGCATGTCACGAGATTTAGCCTCATGTCTTTGTATATTAATTTTTATTCATTTATTTTTATCTTTTCAGACCTCCTTTCCTTTTAGGTTGTGACCAATTGATGTCTTTTAAGGGGGTGTTTTATCTAAAACTCTCGATGCTCGAATTAGGATTCTGAATCTCAATCATCGTTTGTTCTATAACTCAAGTTTTCAATACCCAACTGATAACTTGTTATACCTAACCCCAGCCTGATCTCTTTTATCTTATTATCATTATATTTAAATAATTATATATTATTAAATACAATAAAAATTAAAACACCATCCATTTTTCATGCATGATTTGATATCAAATATAATTTGAAAATACATTATCATTCATTTCTCATACATGTTTGACATTACAAAAAATAATAAAGAATTCTGATATTTATAACAGTCAAGAATTTTTTACTATTCACATAATTTTAAATACTCAAAATTTTAAATATTAGAATTCAAAATAAACAAAATCTAATACAAACAACCCCTAAATGTACTTGTATAAATTTGTCCACGGGGGAGAGAGAGAGAGAGAGATTTGTATTTTATTGTTTTAATTCCTTGTGTACGCTTATACAGTGTCAATGTATTAATCTTTATTTGGTTAGCATTTTTATTGAAGAAACCTGTCTCAAAAAATCTCCATAATCACTTGAGAAATACTAATTTCATATATTTTGATGCATTTTGTTTTTTAATACATACATTTCCCAAAAATATCTTCCATCGCCCATACCCCCGAACTTTCTCAATCACCAACCAAACAAATTAGTCTTTTTTGTTCAGAAGAAAATGTTTGAGTGTCTTTAAAAGATTATAGGCAAATTATATCATGCACTCAATTACACCATACACCCAATTCCCGCTTTAATTTTTGTTTGATCAATATGCATGCTTTGTAATTAAAATATATATTCTGTATAAAAAATATGATTTATAAAAAAATATGATTGTACAATATTGATAATATATTAGGACTGAAAATTTATTTATTGAATGATGTACGATGAATATGAATATTATGTTTAATGAATATACTATGCATATTTTGTACAGAATGTGTGCGTTTTGAATATGCTTGCACAAAGGGGTGCACACTAAGAATCCCTTTCAACGGGAAGATTCATTTTGCCGACATCCATATTAATCACAAATAACATTCATATTCATCGCACATAACATACAAATTCATCATACAAAATGAAACGAGTGCACAATATGCGTTCAAGTGCATCATATACCATCTCTCCAAGAGCATGGAGTGTGAATAACCACTCCCTAATATATAGGTAGTTATAATCATTAACTACACATACTGAAAACACAAACTATCAACGAAGCCATGACACATTACATAGAGAGAGAAACACAATGTCATGTAACCAATTACCACTTGTTTTTGTAATTGAATATAAGTAGGATGGTAACCAATACATGTTTAGCACCCACCTGGGTAATTAAATCAAATATAGATGGGAAAAATCGCTTTCAGTTTCCGACCAAAAACCATATGATATCTCAAGTACTGCTTTTTATACTTCGATTACATTGTCACATTCCACCAAAACTAGCAAATGTTTACTTGACAAGTATGCCAAAACAACTCCATCTCGTCCAGGTAAAAGACAATGAAAAGATTATTGTATTAAGGACAAGACTATAAAAGAGGTCTTGAACAGATGTTGATGACGCACCTTATACCTCCCCCATTTTGCATTCGACCACCTGCACCGACAAAATCAAGCCTCTCATAAATTGGTTATATTGGGATGACCATATTGGAGAAATATGTGATCAATTCGTGCGGAAATCAAATTCAACCAAAGGAAAACAAATGTTAATGCTAGCGAGTAGCTTATATAAGCAGCACGTAAGAAATTCTTACGAACACTTAAAACAAGGGGGGAAACAGAATTAAAAATAAGAAGTATATTTTTGCCTAATACAGTGCAAATTCTTGCCCTAAACCCTAAATATACTGAGTTGAGGTCTGCCCATAATTTTAAAAGGCGAGAGGCGCACCTAGGCGCAAAGCCTTCTGGAGCCTGAGGCGCAACGCGAGGCGCGCGCCTTTTGCACATAAGGCACAATGACTAAAAAAGGTGAAAAAATATATGAACTTTGTTTTTAGATTCTTTTAAGCAAATAGAAGGTTATAAATAGTTATATTTCCCAAATATATATATATATATATATATATATATATTAATGGCGATTCATAAGAGCAAACCAAACATCAAACACACAAGTTATAACAATTAATTATATTCTTTTGGGATGTTAATAAGTGTGAATCAGTTCATTAAAAAAAAAAGGGGGGTCTGCCAGGCGCGCCTAGGTTCTGAGGCGCAAAAAAGGCGCGCCTTTCACACAGCGTTCTTCATCGCTCTGTGCGCCTTGCGCCTTAGGCACCTTTTACAACTATGGGTCTGCCTAAGTGAAATAATCAAATAGGGCAGAATTTTTTAATTGTAAATAACCTCACACTTTAGAAAAAGGGTAAAAAAATATCCTAATAATTTCAAAAACTGTTAAAAAAATAACAAAACAGAAAATGTTGACGAGGCAACCGCCTCGGCTACACATACCGCCGTGAGCTCCGGCAAGGCATTTTTCCGAACGCCTCGGCGGCACCTTTAACAACTATTGGACTTGCAACAAATAGTGAAATGCCCTTGAGGCAAAACCCAAACTGAATATGATTTGAGTGCATGCATGAGAGTTCAGGAAAGAATAGAGAAGTGGATCAAAGCAGAAAATTACGTGGCTAACTAACAAAATTTCCCATCAATAACTGATATGACTTCTTGATTATACTATATTTAAATTAAAAGTCAGAAAGTACCTATACACGATAAAGACAAGCAAATCAGAAGTTTAGCTGCCTTGAAGAACCCTCCGAGGGTCGAGCTGTCCACTGCAATAACTCGAAGGCACGGCAGAAAGTTCCTGCCTTCCTCTCCACTCTTCACCGGGCTTCAAAGTGATGGGTTTTTCTATTGCAGCAGCCTCAATGCACAACATATGCTTATATTCATCATCTCCAAAGTCAACCAATGCCTTTGCCTTCTTATCCCAAGGATTCCAGACAACTAATAACACAATTAAAAAAAACTTTGATAAAGTACTGCAACCTTCAAATAGAAAAAACTACATAGATGACAATGTGAGATAGCTCAAGTGGTAAGAGCGTTCACATTGTGGGATTAGGAGGGATTTTATTTCTTCTTAGATTAGGAATAATGTATTAAATAAAAATAAAAAATGCCTACAAAAAGCTTTTAGGCACAGGCAGCTAATTTTCAAGTTACTTCTCATAATGACAAATTTGTAATTAGAACACAGTAAATGACTTCATGTTAATCCAGCAAGAACGCAAACAGATATAATCCTTACCAGCGTCAGGAAGACCATCTTTACGAATGACAAATGTTCGCTTCTTTTCATGGTCCAGAATTGCAATCTTTGTAGGTGTGCTGAGATATATCTTGTCCACCTAATGGATATTAAATAGAGTAGTAACTAGTCAAGGATAGTAGCTAACGCAAGCACAAAAAGGAATGTAGATAAGAGTCTCCTGAACTTACTTCGGATTCAAAAGTGATTGCATCCCCTTGTTCAGTAAATCGTTGTTTGTTCTGCAGACTATCAAGATAATCCAGAGTCTCCAATCCTTCAACGCGCACTTCACTGTATACGGAATCGAAACATTAAGATACAGTGAAGAAGTCGATAAAAATCTATATTTAATATTCCCAGCATAATTCTACATTCAAAATGAAGTTTACTCACGGCTCTGATTGCTAGCAAGTCAAATACAATCATGTGAAAAAAGAAACAATGATTTTAAATCAACTCAACTATTTTTTTCTCTTATATGCATAATCAAAGGAAAATGCAACAGATTATAGCAGCGTACGACCAAATAATTAAATTTACAAATTATATATTTGACAAATTAAATATCAAGAACATAATTTAACAATAAAATAATGTTACTCAAAGGATAACCATTTCCAGGGGTGAACTAAAATTTATCACCTCAAATATATATGAACAACAACAAAGCTACCCCACCTCTCCCCGTCACAAATAACATTTACAGATCACATATGCTGTGTAAAGTATAACATTCTCAGCATAGTGAGTGCCAACAAGTTACACAGGTATGATTAATTTCACATATTTAAACACACGAGCAATATCTTTTTACATGTGTACTGACAACAAAAAATATGATAATTATGTAGTAAAAGAGACTTCCATCAGCAAGGCAGTATTTCAAATATTTCTTCCCATGTGTCTATAAATTAAAATTCAGTTACATAAAATAGTGTAGGTTTTGGTGAACCAAAGCAAGTTGCAAGTAGTTTATGATGGTTGTTAATAGCAAGTGATTTAATCGGCAATTAGAAACGCCTAAGCATGCAGAGTTTAAGAATTGGTCAAGCACAGTAAAGGCAAAAGATCTACTAACCACAATCAGACAGGAATTATCATCGATTCACAAACAAATCATACAACTCTTAAGTTTATGATATACCTGATATCAGAAACAGAGAAATATGTATGATAGGCAAATGTAAAGCTAAAAGGCTTTCCATCAGTGTTTGTGTTTCTGATACGTGAAGTCAACATCAGATCTCCAGCAGGTCCCAAAGTTACCCGTAGGCGGAACTCAAAACTGAACAAGAACCAGAGATACAAATCAAAGATATATCTCAAGAAAATTCAAAAGCAGTTTGTTTCACACCAATTCGAAGTCCTCAATTATCTACCTATGAGGCCAGATTTTCATGTCCTCTTCAGTGGGCTTCAGGATCAAGTCTACATATGTCTTATTGGAGGAACTGGTTGGAAATGGAGGTGGAGAAGGGTCGATGGTCCAGAACCTGTTCCTAGCAAATCCATGAGCCTCAAGAGGCCCATTATTAGAGAACTGAAAATATAGAGAAGCTTCCTTAGACCAGGACCATCATTTAAAAAGGCAGGTGGGAAATAGAAAGAACCAAAACAAAAAACACACATGCCTGCGGGAAACAAATAGGGATGCCTCCACGAATTGCCTTGGGAGGTTTGAAAATGGCCTGAAGAATGAAAAGCATGTGAGTCAACTGTCAAGCGACTTGAGTAGACATTATAGCATGATTCAAAAGGGTCAACGTAAGCATGTCGAACAAAGAAAAAGTTAAAAAGCAAATCCAATTTCTCAAAGAAATGGCATAAACAGGCAGAACATAGAGAAAAATATTACAAAGTTTTTGGACAATTAATCTAAAATGAGCATCATAGGGAAAACCTACACATTTTTTAACCGGGCAATCTATCAGTTCAACCTTTGCCTTGAATCACATGAACCATTTTTGTATGCACCACAAAAGCATTAAGAGAAAAACACTACCACCAACAGAGAGTTTTTGAATTTCTAATTAAGTTCAATAGGTGTACTTAGAAGAAGAGATCAAGATCAGGAATAACTTGAGCCAAATAGAGGTGCGTAAACCAATTAAATCTCAAGTGTATTCTTTTCTGCTTTCTAAACTAGTACGACTCACCTCTATACCACCAACATAGTTGTTAAAAGCACGCCACTGGACGCAGCCTACGGCAACTCCCAAGCCCAAAAGCGGCCGAGTGTGAGAGGTGCACACCTTGGTGCACCTTTCTCCTGCACCTGGGCGCGCTTCTGAGACAGGAATCCTTTTAAACACTTTTTAAGGGGTTATTATTATTATTATTATTATTATTATTATTATTATTATTATTATTATTATTATTATTATTTATTATTGTTGTTGTTGTTGTTGTTGACACTTTTTTGATAACTATTATGCTTTTCGGATAGTTATTTTTTCTTGTCATTATGTGTTTATGGGTTCTAGGTTAAACTTTGTTTTTGTTTTTTTGAGCCTCCCCTTGTGCTTCAGGCGAAAGGAGCCCTCATCGCCTTTTGAAACTCAAGTCTACTTCTAGAAATGAAACTTTACGAAGTGGACGATTCTCAGGGAAAAGACTCTGCCCAAAAGCTGAAACATGGTAACAACCAATGGTGCAATACTAGTAAGTGCCAGGTCTCCCAACTGGAGCATCCAACTTAACAAAGATGCTCCATTAAAAGACCACCAGTCATAAGTTAATCGATCAAATCTGAAAATTTTGAAAAACACCAGCTATTGTTCAAATCAATTTTGTACCAAATCACAAAGTGGGCCACATAAATTTTAGTTATAGACCCTAGACAAATACCAGATTCGAAAGGTGAAGCATCTCCTCGTTATAAAATACCATATCCAACAGTCAGAGGCTAATTAAATTGAAAACTCATAATAAACAATGTGAGTGTTTAAACAATTAGATGTTTTGTTAGGCATATAAAGTTTCATCGACAATTCAAGCACACTATTCTCTCATTCAAGCCTCTCTGTCAAATTGACAGACAAAAAAAGGTAGAGAACAGCATCACACAATCAGTCCACATCACACTACATGAACAGCAGTATATATTAGTGAAGAAGCATACGCACGACTACAGTTTTATGAGAGTTTTACAAGATTGTACAGCTAAACTAAATCAATTGCTCTGGTAATTAGCACAATCTTAACAACAAAACTGAAATAAATAATTATGGCCAGAGATGCAACAGAAGATAATGACAAAAGGCCACCAAGTCAAAGAAAATACCTTGCTACTGACAAAAAGCAGTTCCTCGCGATGTTCATTCTTCCATGATGTTACTTGAGCGCCATAGAAATAGATCTATAAAGCAGTAAAAGTCACAAGAGCTTGCACAGTGAACATATAAGTATAACAAATCAAATATTTACTTAAATGTAGTCCTCGAAAACTGCAACTCTTACGTAGCAGAACACACTGTTAAATAATAATTGACAATACAATAATTATCTTCTCATATAGGAAGTTCTAGATCTGTGAAACGCTTCAATTCTTCAAGTTAAATAAGCCCAACTTACAACAAGCAGCTCAGATTGGGCATTCAATCAGCTTAAAAAGATTTACAACGATCAGACATCTCTAGTCTATTGCATATCAACGCAAATATTGATGTTATCCAACACAACCCTGAGAAAATATTACAAAGGACAAATTGCATTGAAAATGCATCAAATTTCCACATTGCGACCAAAAACCCTACCAAATCACATTGTTATCCAAAAATAACACTGTACAAGCACTAAAGCACCCAGTACGACACAGCGCTGAGGAGTTCGTACATATCCAACCAATTAATCATCACGTTCGATTATAAAAGTACAGATCAAACGATATCAAATCGAGATCAATCCATTTCCACTTTTACTTAACAACGTTCACGATAAAGATATAAAAGAAACCTAAAGGCAACGGCAAAAAAGAAAATAACTGATGAATAGTACCTCGGCGGAGCTGCCACGGATGTCACGGAGGATGACCTTCTCCAGGCCGTTGATTCCCTTGCAAATCTCAATCGGAGATTTTTCTTTCTCCGCTGCCGCCGTGGCAGTAGCCGCGCCCGCCGATGACATATTATGACGTCACTGATCGACTTCAAAAAAAAAAAACGAAAGGCACTGCCTGTAAGTTGTGTGTGGAGTATTTATCTCTCAATTTAATGAAGGAATTATGTAACCGCACAAAAGATTTAATTAGCTCTATTTATATTTAATTCTCGCTCTTCGGTCTACCGCGTGCAAGAGCAAGTAGGGGTGTAAGTGAGTCGAGCCGGCTCGTGAGTTATTCGGGATAAACTTGAGAAAAGCTCAAAATCAACTCGAGGTTAATCGAGTCGAACTCGAGCTACTTGATTCGATAGGCTCGCGAGTTTAATTGAGTTTTATTAGATTTACTATTTTATCCTTATCATACTCACTTATTTACATATGTTCCCTAAATATATAATAAAATTAATATTAAGTATTTTATTTTAGGTTTTTTTATTAATATTATGTAAATCGAGTTGAGAGGAGACGAGCCGAGCTCGAGCTTCGAGTTTTGCAGTCGAGCTCGAGCCTGACAGTGTTCGGTTCGGCTCGCCTCGCCTCGATTACACCCCTCGATAAGTATGTTTGGCAATTAGCAGATAATTGATAGATGATTGCATTGACGGTTAGCGGATCGTTGATTGTATTAATTATTTGTATAGAAGTATTTGGAAAATATTTGAGAGTTGATAGTTATTTGATCGTGTTAAAATAATAAAAAATGGGCATTCACACAATTTAATGTTGGGTATTTCTTTTGTTAATAATATAAATTTATAATATATGAATGATTAAAGTATTTTTTACATAAAAAATTGTCAATATTTAAAAATTATTATTTGTAAAAGTTTTTTGAGTCGCAAAATTTTTAATATTAAATTTAATTTTGATAATTATTATTATTTAATCAGAAAAGCTGTAAATAATTTTATATGTAAATTAATATAAAAAAAATTGCAATTTGATGACAAAAAATAATCATTTCAACTCACCTTCAAACTCTCTGTTCTCATAAAACTACTAATAGTGCTTTTCCAAAATTAGTTTTTCGAACCAAAAACCCTAATTGTAACCTTTATTTACCAAACATATCAATTACAGTATTTGACTAATTAATCCTCTTTCAAGTCCTCTAATTTTCACTCAATCCTCTCTTTACTAAAGACGATATATTACTAATATATCGCTCAACGGTGGGTGATGGGACCGAAAGTTATGTTCAGTGAGAAATGAAGAAGAAAATGAAAATAAAATGAGTTTTTGGGTTAGTGAAGAAGAATAGATAAAAAAAAAATGTGTACAAAATTGTACGATTTTACGATTTAAGACTAACATATCGGCCCAATTGTGTGCAAGATCTTATATTCATAGAATCATAAAAGATCGTTAAAAAAAATCATAAAATCGTATGATTCTACTAAAATGTGACAAGAGCCACTTCCTTTTTTTTTCTTAACTGTTTTGGGAATTATGTCACTTTTTTTACTTTTTTTCGCGGGCCTATTTGTATTCTTATAATCCCAAAAATAAAATTAAAAACAATCAAATAAAAGAAAACCCTACACTAAATTATGGATTAGATGATTCAAATCGGTCAAATTTAACAAATAATTTCAATTCCCACTATTCCTCACAATCATGGCTGAAGAGTGTATCATTTATTATTTTCTCAGTTAATTTTACATTTATATTTTATTATTTCTTTAGACAATTTGGAGTTCAAAGACTTTAGAATTGTTGCATATTTATTACTTTGGAGGTCAAAACTTGGTTGTTTGTAACTATATGAATCTTTATGGTTTTTAATTTAAGGTTTCATTTTGGTTCTTAGTTTTTCTTGCAGATTTTTTGTTGGTATGAATTAATAAGAAAATGATCTAGAAGATGTGTACGGAGAAGACGGTGATGATACTTAAAAGAAAGATGTTTGAGGATGTAGAAGATTGAGATATCTAATAACAATAAAACAATGTATTGTGCTAGTGATGAGAAAATTCATTTCGATTATTGATTTTTATATTTCGAAGAATATGTTATATGGTTATTATTCATATAGACGTTACTAGTTCGTAAATTATGTTTAAGACATCATATAAATGATTTTAAGTTATTATGTGACTTATTATTTTTAATTTGTGAGTTTTTTTTCTTTTTTCCCAATTTTTGGTACTTTTATTTATTTGTACATACAATCTTACGATTTACGGTTCGATCAAACGATTCGATTTTTAAAATCTTTGGCATATTGGATCCAAAATTACGACTTTGACAACCTTGTCTGGAAATAAAACCTCCATTTCTTAATGATTATTAAAATAAAATCTTATTTTTGAACTTTATCCTTTTTTCTTTCTTTCTTCTCTTTTTCTTTTTCTTCTTTTTTAGGGAAGGAAGTAAGGAACATATATCAACTTAATATATATGAAAATGTTCAATTGAAAACTCTTTCCTATTAAAAAAACAAAATATTCCCCTGTGAAAGAACTAATATACTATATACAATCTGAATCTTTAAATTTATTTAGGTGGACGCACATGATTATTTCAATTTTATTATTTGATTAACTCAATAATATGGCAGGAGAGAATGTTTTATGTCTTTTATGATCAGACACTCAAATCAAAATCAATTAAAATCTTCCATCGCCGTCATCTTTGCCGCATATGCTCTCTCTATCCTACACGCACAGTAGTATGAACTTTGGAGTCCGCCGAACGATGTAGTCCCGACAGTAAGGGATTGGAAATATGGTGTTGCCAATAAAGAAATTGTGTCGTCTACGACAGGGTGTACGTGGTCAAGCACCTTGAATCGAACTTTTTGCACTTATTTTTTTTTTTTAGAAAAGCTCGTCCACAAGAGAACGCGACAATTATAAGTAGAAAACTTGACTCGAGTCGAATCTTTCAAGAAATGTCAATCGGAATTAAAATGTTTGTTTTTACATAATTAAACTAAACACGAGATCAATGTTAGTTGGTTTTGATTTTAGAAAACTAGAGAAACATAACTAAATGCGACTTGAATAAAACCTTAACAACCTATTAAGAACACATTCGTGCAAATCATGAAATGATTGAAACTTGAAAGTTGAACATATAAAGATCTACAATAAATCATGGAGAAAAAAGAAAGTATTCAAAATGCAAATCAATCCAAAGGGGATTAACAATGCTTTGAAATGAATAACAAGAATTTGACTAATTTGGAAAGTCCCATTTGCTTTTACTACCTATGTTCAAAATTATACCAAAAAGAGTAACAATATTAAATTTAAAGCAAGAAGGTGACAATGGAGTGAAATAAACCTTCATTAACAAATCAAACATAAACTTCAATAATTAAACTAAACCCATACACAAGAGAGTTGATAGCTTCAAATATTTATTGAATATACCAAGAAAAATGCAAGAGATCAAGAATTGCAAATTACCCAAACAAACTCTAAGAACCTTCAAAGCCAAAAGAGGGAAAACTTCTCATCACGAGCTAGCTTCTCATAATCCAAATTGTAGTAATCTCGAGATAAAAAAAAAACAATCTGGTTTTTTTCTAGATTATAAATTGAAAAGGTAAGGGAATAAGATCAATGAAAAACACTCCTTCTAGGTCAGAAAAATGGGATTTTCACGTCTGGTTCGCAGCTAGGAGAGGTTGGAACATATATATTGTGGATCGTGGAAGGCATCATGGTAAATTTACCTAAAAATGGTTGATCGTCGATTGATCATCGACTAGCGTCGATCGATAGTATCTCTGTCGTCGATTAGGTGTCGATCGACAGTGGCAGTTAACAGTGAGAAAATGCGGCGTGTCAATGCTCCATCGATGATTTATGTCGATCGACGGTGGTGTAAAGTTCTCTGCAGGTCGAACGACTCATGTTGTCGATGTGGGCGGGAGACGTGCGTAAATGGTGCATAGATGTCACGTGTCAATCAACTGTGGCATAGATTCCTTAGCAGGTCGATCGACTCATGGTATCGATGCGTGGGGGAGACGCGCGTCGATGGCGGGTCGATCAATTGATGTGTTTCGTGGGTTTGAGTCGTGTTTTTGCCAATTGAGTCGAATGTGATTCTCGAGAATGTGCTAGGCTCCTCGACTGTCTAAAAAACCAAACTAACATAAATAGGTAAACAAGATACGAGAGAAAATAATAAAAATAATAAAAAGTCGACACAAGCTACGCAAATGCCAAAAGAAAGAAAAAAGAGACAAAACATGACTCAAACCCCACTACAACACAAAATAGATACGAAAATCTAAGAAAAATACACACAAATATTTATAAATCACACCTTATTGAGATGGATTGCGAAGTGCAGTTTAATGAAGTCGAGTTGCAGCAGACCACCCTCCTCGGTGGGGTCGCTCTTGCTCAATCGGCCTTCATGGACCCACAAGGTTTGGCCACCCATGAGGCAAGAAGCGGCTACCTCGGGCCAAAGGAATATCCTAGTAAAAAGAAAAAAAATTAAATCAGGCCCCAAATAAAATAAGTCTCAACATCATTTTGTAACTTCTCTTACTGTGTTTGTTCTCGAGGTTGTAAAAAGAAATAAAGGGGCGACTGTCTAAGAGCATGTACAATGATAACATAATTGTTGAGGTCAAGTAATATCAATAGTGGATTGAGTGAGAGTTGAGTGATGTTAACATAAATTTGATTTTGATCTATTTTTTATGTTTTAAAATAATGTTGGAAAACATTATAAAAAATAAAAATCCAATAAATAGTTAAATAATTGAAAACAATTATTGTTTAAATTATTTTTTTTAATATTTAAAATAATTTTAATTATTGTTTCTGGGTTTTTTTATTTTCAATTTTTTTCTCGAACTCAAATTTACAAAATATAAAAAAAATTGAAAATAATATAGTCGATAAAAGTTGATAAAAAGAAATTAAAATATGTGGAAAGCAGACTTGGAAAGATTTTGGGTGATTTGGAAAGTAGACTTGGAAGAAAATGATATAGTTGATAACAGATTACATGTAATAATGAGAGAAAATGCCAAGAAATATTATTTTTATAAAGAAATTCCAAATTTACCTTTAGTTATTTTTTTTTTCCATTAATACAGTCTTTATTTACTTTCTTACGTTTTGAGTTAAATTTTATATCAACAATACGAGACCCTAGTTAACACTTATTTTTGGGGTATATAAAATATATTTAAGGTAATTCAGTTATTTTCTAATATTATCATACAATTGATATCCATTGAAATCAGCATCCTTTTATTCTTTCTCCGTGAACAATTTATTCCTATTTTTCTTGCTCTTCCTCCCTGCATCAATTTGAGTCGAAAACCAAAAAAAAAAAAAAAAAAATCAAGAACGCCCCTCGTCCTCCCCGGCCCTTCACGAACTCCAACTGCCTCATGGTCGATTTATCGATCTGCAGCACTAGGCAGGTCTTCAATTTCTGGAATGGATTTTTAGCAACAAAAATCTGCTCCACGCCCCATTTCTTTCGCATCTGCTCAAATCGAAGGCGAAAATTACCCTATTGTTGACTGAATAGCGATTTCCACAACCAAGTGTATTCCTAATTAAATTCGGTTCAGGAACTAGTAGTTCAAATACAGATTTAGATTTTGGATTTTAGATTATCTTTATACGATGGAGTTTCATGTAGGCTTTTATAATTCAAGTTTTTTTGTATATTTTTAAATGTTTTACCCATTTATTAATGGTTGGCTTTCAGATATGTATATTATTCAATTTATTTACGTTTATCTGATGTATATGGGTCATTCATCTTATGAGTACGGGTTATACATCTTCTGTATACGATCTGTTTATTTTCTTGTTGCTAGCTACTTATCTTTTATTAACAGTCTATTTGTATTTGATTTATCATTTTGACTGATGTTGGTTTTATAAATCACCACATAACTGTCTTGCAACTTCTTTAGTCAGATGATTTGGTATCTTCGATTCATGTTGTGATCTTAATAATTTAGTTATAGACCTTATCTAAATTATTTATGTTGATATTTGATTTATATATATTTGACCTGTAAGATTAGTTATGTTGATGTTTGGTTTATATACAGTTGACTTGTAATTTAGTTATAAGTTTTATTTATACGATTTATGTTGATGTTGAATTTATAAGCCTCTCGGGGTCCTCAAATTTGATTTGGTTGATATGTAGTTAATTTTCTGTTTACAAGCCTCTCGGGTCCTCAAATTTGTTCCTTCACCTTTTGTCTATTGAGGCGATGGATTTTGTTTTTTAAAGGTTTACACCTATTCTGTTACTATCCATAATTACACTTCCATGATTATCAGAATTGATTGATATGCAGAGAGTTTTCTATGTTTATTTTGTTAAAAAGAAATCTTCCACTGTAATTTTGGTTAGTGTTTGATAATTGAGGATAATTTTGTTATTTAAATTGGTAAGAGATTTAATGAGAGTTTTATGGGAAGAGATATTTAAAGGTAAGATTTCATGTTTGTAAGATTTCTTTTGTTATGGTAAGAAGGATTTTAGGAAAATATGTAATTGCAACTTTATTTATGGAAAATGTATTGTAAAAAGAGAATATCAAACTAAAACAAAAATCGCATAAAATTGGGATAGCTTTGGGGTGGGTTAAGCATTTATGGAACTTTTTAACTATGGTAGTAAAAATAGAATCAACACATCCAAATCATGTATCCATGTCATTTTTCCTTGTAGATTGCCCACTGAAAATAAGTGTTAACTAGAATAATCTCGATTATGACTCACTTGCTAAAAACATGTTGCCATGTCATGGAGGTAATGATAATCTTTATACCGAGAATGATGTCCTATTCTTGAAATTAATATAAATGGTTGCTAAGTTTGATTCGGAGATGAAAGATCATGTTCGACGTGCTAGTACACGTGAAATTCAATTCACACGTCTTGAGAAAACAACTTAGAACAAGCTCATATAACTGTTGGTAGGTCAGGTGATAAATTTAATTATCAATATCATTAAACATGCAAAAAAACTTTTTTGTGATACTTGATTTCACACCATGTGCGATTCATGAAGAACAAGTATCATCGGTCATACGATGTGTGAATGACAAGCAATCATGTGGTGGTGGTTTTTAAATGTCAATAGTCATGAAGAACAAATGACACATTATCATGGATTGCAAGTAAGTGTGCATGCATCCTGGGTTTTTAATCATCATACTCCGAAACAATAACATTGGATCTTTAGATTCCGTAACTTTCTAAATAAAATAAACAATTTTTTTGGTTGGTTTAAAAACTTGTTTTCTAGGATTCAAGCTTCTAAATCCAGTTGTTGGTTAAAATGATTGACTTTTTTCAAGCTAATCCCTCAAATACTACTTGTTGGTCACACATAAC
>BMAC01001067.1:241045-286225 GCA_014905375.1 Phtheirospermum japonicum
GGGGGAGTAGACCTTTACATCTCTTTGAAAATTCTTTTCTTATTTAAAAACACTTAACCGAGTATAGAGCAACTAACTCGAGTTACCATTTTGAGAAACATAGTGTTTGTAGCAAAAACTTTGTGAGTAAGAAGCTAAATAAATGAAATGCAATAAAACTAAAAAGTAAAGAGCGGAATTGAAATGACACAACTAGTTTTTACGAGCTTCAAAGGTTAGTATAATTATTTTACATGCTCAGTGAATATCCACGATAATATGAAACCACTAATTGCTTTTAATACAACTTGTTCACAGAATGTATTCAAACAATATAATAAAACTAGATTCCTATTTGGCGATGTCCAATTTCTAGAGTATTTGACACATTCTCCCTCAAATACTGACACCTCTTAATAGACTAGTTTTTGGGTTCACACTCGGGTCAACTGACCAAGTCTTTCTTATTCAAAACATACCATAGTTTCTTCTTGATTTTAGAGTGTTCATGAAAACCGCAGCTTCAAGTATGATTGATCTTTAGAAGCGTAGTTGTTTGTCGAAGTTATTCACTCTATGTAGGGTGTGCGAAAATAACACTCATCTCAAATTAAATTGATTTGGATTGATTGCTTATGGATTTTGGGATCTTTGATTTAGAGGTTTATAGTTTTTGGAATTCAATCGATAGTTTTTAGAGTGCCCAACATCTTGTATTTATGGGTGAATATTTAAATTCTAGTCGTTGGGGGTTTTTTCGCTCAAATCCTAATGTAAATCTCCAACACTTAATGCTTTGATTTGTCACAAGTTCCTTTTGATATTTTCTTATATGAGACTTCTCCTTACTGGCTTCGTCTGATTAAAGACTTGTAGCTATAGTTATTGATAAAACCAAAAAGATTGGTTACCAAGAATAGGGGGCACTAACCTCAGATCTAAGATCAGCGACCTGAATAGTGATGAATAACGTCACAACGACCTGGTTGATCTCCAAAAAGCCTCCTGGCGACCTAACCGATCCTGCAAAATAACACCCTCAGCCAAGGCGGTGGACGGCCCCGGCGAAGGTCCTCCGATGCTTAAGTCAGATAGTGCGAGAGATATTTCGAGTGCCCAAATCGTGATAAAACAACTTAAAATAAAGAGAGGTGTGCACCCCTTTTATATAGGCAAGAGAAGTGTTCCCCAAGCTAGGGTTACCTTCTCCCACTATAATTCCATAAATATCATGACCGACTTAGATTTAGGATTTCTCCTGTATGCTAAGTTCCTGTAAATAATGAATCTCTCACTTAAATTATCAGAATAGGCCTGTGCCTGTGATTCTTTTAATATAATTCGTCGGGACCCCACAATACCATCCATATTAGCCCATTCGGGCCTAATATTTATAGAGCCCAATACTGAGCTACTAGATAACGCCGAGCTAACAAACCATAAGAGGTCGCCACCCTATATGAGAGCTCCCCCTCATACTTCAGGTCGCTACTCTATAAACCTTCTCACCCACCTCTTAGAAGGAATGCTCCTTCCAATAAATGAGATCGTTTACCATAAATACCAATATGAATATTTAGTGTCGTATCAGCTAGTCCCCCATATTCTGGCTGATTGAGGTACGAAATCAGGTAGAATATATAAAAAGATTAAAGAATGCAACAACCAGAAACCACAAAAAACATAAGCATAAATCATAGATAAATTACCCTATTAGCTTACCAAAACACCATACCATCATTCAAGATAACCCAACTCGCCATATCAATCTATAGCAATGGTCACCCAACAAAATCTCACTACACAAATTGCGACCTCTGAAAAGTCAGCTCGCTCAGCCCCCAGGAAGAATGCTCCTCCCAGAAGAAGAGGTCACTTATAAGTCCCCATATTACATATTCGCCAACCTAATACACCCATCAACCTGAAACAATAAAACCATCCATCCGCGACCTGTAGCCGTAATCAGGCACAATAATCCAAGACCATCATGAGTGTTCAAAAAGCCAAGACACGCCTTTCCCCTTATCCATCACGTCCCTTTAAAGATTCATTAAATGTATCCTGACAGCATGTCGAACACGTGTCATCTCCCCGTTTTCTCGTAATATATTAAACGCACTGGGCCAGAAATGAAAGGCCCAAAACATTTCTAAAAACCCTACCAACTTTCCCGCCTTTCAAGAGACACCTTTATGTCCCTTCAGCTTTTCACGCCGCCCAAAACACACAAAACCCTTTCACTTCCACCCACAAAAACAAAAGTAAACAACGCCATTTTTATTCTGTAAAAAAACTCGTGCTCTCTCCAGATTCCAGAAATTAACAACACCTCAATCGTCCATCTCCGACATCAACAACAACGAAAATGGGTAAGTCCCCTAAATCTTTCCATATCAGCAGTTAATTTCAATTTTAACCATATATTTACTGCATCTGCTGAGTATCTTCGCATTTCTCCCCCTCCCCCTCTTTCTTCTTTTTTTTTTTATGAATCCAGCATCCACCGATCCCGATTCTCAAAACCCAGACCTTTCTCCCGATTTTGATCCCATTGAAAACCTTTATATATTAAAAAGAAGAAGACAAAATCCCTCACCAAAGTCGGGCCTATATGACGATCCAGAAGGTGATGTCAGTTGGCCCGAGCTGGAGGCCGAGACTAGGGCTTACGCCAAAGTTAAAGCCCTAACTGAAAATATTACCGAAGATCCTTCTCTAACCCAACCTAAGACTGAAAATGTCCTAGAGGGTATTCCGCTCTCCATACCCCATGTGCCTTCCCCAATCCAATCCGAGCATTTCCTAGAAAATCCTATAACAATAGCATCTCCTTCCACTGCTACCGACCTGCTTCCCCTCCTCTACACTACTAAGATAGTAGGGGATAATTATTGGATACTTTCGAGCCCATAACAACTTGAAGAACTCACTCCCTGCTACTGCTACCGTAGTTACCCCCAACATCCTTCAACTAGATCCCAACAATCCCCCTGCAGACCATATAGTGTTCTTTGACGAGCTGCTGAGAGCAGGCTTTAGGTTTCCTGCTCACCCATTTTTCATTCAAACTACCCAATTATTTAAAATCCCTCTCCTCCAGCTGACCCCAAATTCAATGAGGTTTCTAGCTGGATATATGCTCTTGTGTACATATTACAACATCCAGCCCGATCTGGGCTTTTTCCATTTCTGTTTCTTAGTGAAATACCAAAAAAACTCATTCTATTTCTCAGCACGCCCAGGGAAACCCACTTTCTGGTGAATCCCTCATCAAAAGTACCTGATTGGCGAAGAAGCTTCATACTCATCCATAACATCAAATCCTGGCCCTTTAACACCGAGCTACAATTCCACAAACCCAAACAAAACAACCCTCCTACTGCTAAAACCTTCCCCATTCTGTTCAAAAACTATTCTGATCAGCTCGCTGAATGGAGTAAGCGTCCTTTTGACGTGGTGCAACTCACCAAGCGCGAGAAACCCTTCGTATACGTAAGCCTTGATTCCCGACCTATTACCAGGACTTGACCTTGACCAGATCAGAGTTCGGTAGGTCTTCTTTAGTTTTAAGCTCTATCCCCTCCTTCATTCATAACAACAACACACATTTAATCAATATGTATTCGGACGCAGATAACTTTATCAACAACTGTGCGTCATCGAGCTCTGAGGGACCCACTGTACAGGTTGATCCGCACCCTGCTATCACATCAGCACCTCCACCTCCTATGATCAATGTAGATGAGGTGCTGAATCAGGCATTTGGGGCTGAGGATGACCCACAGATGGCAGACGACGTGGAATAGGAGCAGCTGATCAGGAAATCATTCAAGGGGAAACGATCAACTCGAACACCTGTCATCTTCCCCTCTGCTCCAAAACACCGCCACCTCCGAAAAACCCATGACGCTGCCACATCCAGCTCGCCAAACTTGGAAAAAGAGCTGGCCAATTGCGATGATGCGGCTAAGATAAAAGATCTCCTCCAGGAACGTACGCTGACCCAGGTAACTCCAGTTTCTCAAACTTGGCCTCATTTAACAACCTACCACTATTTATTCACTAATTTTTAATTTGTTTATTTCAATGCATCTGGACACTTTATACTCCACCCTGTCCACTTAGTTATTGGCCTGATCCAACGAAAGCGACCTCCAGAAAACCTGCGATGAGCTGACAATCCAGGCAGAACAGCAAACATAGCAACTGTCGCTGACACAAGGCGACCTGGACAAAGCTCATCAGCAGTTGTCAGCTCGTGAGGAGGATATAAACATGTTGAAGAGTCAGGTGGAGAGCGTGAAGGATGAAGTAGCTCAAGCAGCCAACGAATTCAAAGGCCAAATCTAGAATTGGAAGAGGTAGTGCAGATAACCCATGAACAGGGCGTCGCCAAAGTTCGTCGCACCTTCTTAATGAGCGAGGTTGGCTAGAAATTCATGGATGCCTATCGGGAGGAGCTATTGTTGGCGTACAAAAACTAGTCCATATATTTCGGCAGGATGGCCAGGGGAAGCAGGGAGTGGGTCCACAAAGCCGCAGAAATAATCAAGACCCAACTTGCCGCTATGAACGTCACGTACAACCCTGACGTCAAATCTATCATAAAAAGCCTCCCTCCCTTCGCTTTCTGGAAGGGTGACATGCAACAGCCTATAGACGCCAAGTGGTGGCTATCGTGCTGTTAGAAGAGTTTTCGTGGTGTTGAAATATATCAACGGGTTCATGACTTGGTGTTATCGGAAATTGATTCGTTTGTGAGAATCTATGTGTTTCAAGCTTTGAAAATAAAAAGGAAAATGAAAATAAAGCAATTAAAGTAACTAAACTAAGCTAGAAATTGAAAGTGCATGTTGGTCGGATGCCTCGGTCGTGTGCCTTAATAGAAAATGCAAGTAAATAATGAAAACAAGCACAAACAAGCATTGTTTCACCAAGTACAAGCATGCATGCACAAGGTACAACTATGCATAAAATCCTAAATAACCCAAATAAGCAAAAATCGAAAGCATAGATATAAAGAGCAAGAGAAGTTGACAAGAAAGTTTAAAACTTTAAGGAAAATAACAAGCAACAAAGAGTAGATCTAAGATTCAACCTAAAACTATGCATGAAAATTAAATTGCAAATAAAGCACAAGAACAACTCAAAATCAAGATGATCTAAGACTTGATTTATGATCTAGATGTGTCACTCATCTAGATTCCATATCCAATTCTTAAGATCTAACATTAAATCAAGGTGCTAAGGCAAAAGGCATAACATGAATAACAAGCATGGAAATGAAGAACAAAGCATAGAATTAAAACATAAAACATGAAATTGAAAGGAAACTTACTTGAATTAAGAAATGAAACAAGCTTGAATTTAATTGCATCAAAGGTAACAATCCAAAGGAGTATTTGGATTTTTTTTAGGCTTACAAACCCAAGGAGGTACTTGAAATTAAATCTAATCTAGGAAAAGAAATTATATCAAAGCTTGAAATTAAATCTAAAACCTAAGAAAGAGAGGAAATTATCCAAGAGCTTGATTGAAATTTGATCCTAAACCCAAGTTAGGGTTGGGAAGGGAGTTATCTTTCCAAAAATGAGACTAAGGTTCTATTTATCTCTCCAAATTTTGCACCTTGATGGCTCAATGTGGCTTGGTTGGTTGTTCTTGGGTGTCTTGGCAAGGTCTTGGGCTGTGGAGGCAAGGAGGGGCGTGATTTTGGAGATAGCTAGGCGTTTGGCAGGCTAGATGGCAAGGAGAGGCGTCCTTGGGGGCTTGGCAAGGAGGATGGCAAGAAGGAGCAAGCCTTGGGCGCTGCCATGTGCTTGGGGTGGAGATGTCGCTTGAGAAGGCAAGAAAGAGAAAGCCTTGGGCGCTGCCATGTGCTTGGGGTGGAGATGGCGCTTGAGAAGGCAAGAAGGAGCAAGCCTTGGGTGCTGCCATGTGCTTGGGCGCTGGATATGGCAGTTGATGGCAAGGGATGGCAGCAATTCCAAAATGTTTGCAACTTTGAAGCTCCCTCTTGGCACAACTTTTGGCAAGCCATGGCTTGAGTTTTGGCCTCCATGCCTTAGCTTGAATTCACACCATTAAACCACCTATTAAATGAGAATTTTCAACATAAAAACCCAAGAATTTCACCAACTTTAAATCAATTTAAACCATTAAACCCATTTAAACATAAAATCAGAAGAAGAACACAAAAGTCCTAAAATAAGAAAAATAACCTAGAAAACAAAGCTAAACGACTCAAGAACCACTAAAAATAATATAAAACCCTAATTAAGAACACGAGAAAAACACAACAATTACATGTAAAACACATGCCAAGGCCGAGCTGTTTTGTCCGCCAAGCTGGTTGCCGAGCTAGATACACCCCTCGAAGACTTTGTGCCGGGCAGCAGTACTGCTTGATATTGTAATTCAAACTCATAATTTTTCTGCATAATCTATGTATGAACAATTTTTATCCTTTATGCTTATTATATATAAACCTGCCATGACAAATATGTGCCTTGTGTGGTCAAACTCATAAATAACAAATACCAAAAACCCAACATCCACATTATATTACGGGTAAGATAACCATAACCTGCAATTCAAACCATCCTAAGTGAAACCATAAATTAATGTAGGTCGCATAGCATACGTGAATCAAACATATTCACAGTCAAGACCCCCGAAATTCCCAAGTAAATAAATCACGACCTGTAATCTAAAACAAATTCAATATAGGTTGCTTTGAACATGTAAATCAAACATGTTTACACCAAAAACCATCAAATCATGAGCTGAAACAATCAAAAAGAACTCATACGAAGGAACACATAAGTCAAATATGTTCGTTCGCATAAGTTAACATAGTCATATAAAAGCACAACAATCCGAGAAGTATATGTAAGTCAAACATATCCCTCTAGGAAGCGATCACATTACCCAGCCATTCATAAAAACCATAAAAACTTATAGGATGTTCCCCGAACTTCCATTATTCATTATTAATCGCAAAAAGGCATCCGCCCCGAAGGGTACAATAACACATATCCGCCCCCTAAGGGTAATAAAGCTATCTGCCCCGGAGGGTAATAAAACTATCCGCCCCGAAGGGTAAAACATAAAACTATCCGCCCCGAAGGGTAAAACATAAAACCATCCGTCCCGAAGGGTAAACATAAAACTATTCGCCCTGAAGGGTAAACATAAAACCATCCGCCCCGCAGGGTAAAACATAAAACCATCCGCCCCGAAGGGTAAAACATAAAACCATCCGCCCCGAAGGGTATTTAAGCCAGCAGCCGACCTATACAAGCATCAGTTTATAGCGCGTATTCACTCCATAGACCCGCCAGTTAGGTGTAATACTTCTTCAGGTGACAAACATTCCAGCTTCTAGGTAGAATTTTTCCATGGGCATTCTCAAGTATATATGCCCCCCCACGCAACACTTTGATCACCTTAAACGGCCCGATCCAATTCGGATCAAGCTTCCTAGTATTACGCAGTGCATCTACTCGCCTCTATACCAGGTCACCGACTTGGAAATGCCGATGTTTTACACGTTTATTGAAAGCAGCCTGAATCCTTTGTTTATAATGTTCCACCCGGCCGCAGCCTTTTCTCGTATTTCATAGATTATTTTAATTGCTCCTCTTGCCAGCCTTTCATTTTCTTCCACATTAAACATCGACAAACATTGTGAACCCCCCACTATTTCAGCTGGAATGACAGATTTCATCCCATATACCAAGCTGAATGGTGACTCTCCCGTAGAAGTTCGGGGAGTTGTTCGGTAAGCCCATAAGACCGACGCGAGCTCTTCTTCCCAAAGCCCACCTGCTTTTTCCAGCCGCAGCTTAATACCCTGCACAATAATGTGATTAGTAACCTCAACCTTCCCATTAGCCTGGGGATGTGCCACAGAAGCAAAACGTTGCTTCATCCCCATCTCTTTACACCAGTCTTGGATTTTCTGCCCATTGAACTGGGTTCCATTATCCAAGACCAACACTCATGGAATACCAAATCTGCCAAAAATATTATTAAAGATGAAACCCATTATGTCCTGCTCGCTTATGCCCATAACCGCTTCAGCCTCCACCCATTTCGTAAAATAATCGACTGCCACCACCAGGTTTTGTTCATTGCCTGGCATTTTTGGAAAAGGCCCCACAATATCAATTCCCCATTGCGCAAAAGGACATGGAGAGCTCATAAACATCATGTCTTCAGCTGGTATATGGATAACCAAAGCATGCATCTGACACTTCTTACATGTTCTAACCAGGTCGCTCGCAATACCTTTCATTCCTGGACAAAAGAAACCATCCTGCAACGTTATCCCGACCAATGCCCTGCTTTTTGGCCAAGCATTTCAAAAAAGGTCCAAAATGCGACCTCTTGTACAACTCTTCATTTATAATACAAAATCGAGCTGCTGTCTTAGCTTCCTTTGTTGACAACCGTACTTTACCTTCCTTTGCCTTGGCGAGAACATCCCAGATAGGTGTGCGTCAATCATCTTTGCCTTTGAGCTCTATTATTTCCTTCCCTTTATCCACACTATTATGTCTTAACCCCATTAGCGTAGTTTTTTAAGTATCACAAGTACCCAATGCACCTGTAATCCGAGCGAGCTGATCATCTCGAGTATTATCAGCTTGCGGCAAATGTTCCAATTTAAAATACTCAAAGCGCACAACCTCTTCTCATAATTTCTTTAAATACACCGCCATACGTTCTTCTTTTGCCTCAAAAGACCCGTCAAACTGACGGGCTACCAATTGGGAGTCCGTGTACACCCATACATTCCTTGCCACCAGATTGCTTGCCATCTTTACACCCTGCAACACAGCCTCATACTCGGTTTCATTATTAGACGCCTTGTATCCCAGTTTTATTTCAAATTCCAAGTTTTCACCTTTAGGGCTAGTTAACACAAGTCCCAATCCATCCCCCGACACCATAGTCGATCCATCAGCATGTAATAACCATGCCTTCGTCTCGCCAGTTGGTTCAGATGGTCGCACCATCTCCTGCAGGAAATCCGCCAACACTTGTGCCTTGATGGACGCCCTAGGTTCGTATATTAAGTCGTATTCACTCAGCTCCACCGCCCACTTCACCAGCCTTCCAGACACATTTGGATTACTCAGGACCTGCTTGAGATCTAGGTTAGTACGTACCTTCACCTTGTGGCTCAGGAAATATGGCCTCAATTTCCTTGCTGTACAAATTAGTGCAAAACCCCCTTTCTCCAGCTTGGAATACTTCAACTCAGCACCCCGCAACATTCTGCTAATAAAATAGATAGGTTTCGGGTACCTGCATCCTCTCTGATGAGCACCAAACTTACTGCGACCTCCCGACCGATATATACAAGATTAGGTCTTCCCCCGACATCGGCTTAGTTAATAGTGGTATCTCCGCTAAGTATTCTTTCAGCTTATCAAATGCATCCGCTGCTTCCTTGGTCCATTCAAACTTGGACCCATTCCCGAGTGCCCTAAAAAAGGGGACACCCTTCTCTGCCGACCTGGAAATAAAATGATTGAGGCCTGCAATCCGACCCGTGAGCACCATTACACCGCGCGCCGTTCGAGGATGTGGCATGTCCAAAACAGCCCGCACCTTCTCCGGGTTAACCTCGATACCTCTCTCCATTACCATGTATCCCAAAAATTTTCAAGATCGCACACCAAATGCACACTTCTTTGGATCGAGCTTCATCCCATACTGCCTTAGTATAAGAAAAGTTTTTCTCAAGTCCTCCACATGGGATTCTGCTTTCTTGCTCTTCACAAGCATATCATCGACATAAACTTCCATAGTGGACCCCAACAGGTCCTTGAACATCCTATCCACCAGTCTTTGATAGGTCGCCCCTGCATTTTTCAAACCAAAGGATATAGACACAAAACAGTACGTTCCTGTTGAAGTAACAAAGCTCACCTTGGGTTGATCCTCCTTCGCCAGTGGTATTTGGTGATACCCCTATGAAGCATCCATCATTCTTAATAGCTTGCATCCTGAGGTTGAATCCACCAATTGATCAATTTGCGGTAGAGGATAGTGATCCTTTGGACATGCTTTATTTAAATCACGAAAATCCACACATACCCTCCACTTCTGCCCTGGTTTAGGTACCATTACAACATTATATAGGTATTCTGAAAATTGAATTTCCCAAATGTGGCCTGCTTTCAACAGTTTCTGCACCTCCTCCTCAATTATCTTGTCCAATTCAGGCCCAAAATGCCTTCTCTTTTGCTTAACCGACCTAGCTTCTAGATCTGCGTTCAGATGATGTTGCGCGACCTCTGGGGATACCCCTGTCAATTCTCCGTCCCCAAAGGCGAAAACGTCCCGAACTTCCCTCAATAACTTTATCAGTGCTTCTTTCAATGTTTCTGCCATCAAGGTTCCAATTTTCGTAGTGTACTCTGGGCGACCTTCTTCCAATGAAATCTTCATCAATTCCTCATGTGGCCGAACAGAATTCTCTTGTTCCTTCATCTTTTTCGCACTAAGTACACCCTCCGGCACCTCTTCACTCCTCTCTCGCTTGTTCTCACTCAAGCCTTTTCTGACTGTCATCTGGTAACACGACCTTGCGACCTGCTGCTCGGAGATGACCTCCCCCACTGGATATTTGATACTCATATGAAATGTAGATGTCGCTGCCTGGAATGCATTAAGAGAAGGTCGCCCTAAAATTTCATTATACGCCGACCTCCCACGAACTATAAAAAATCTCAAATTTTTCTTTGCTTGAGATTCACCTCTTTCTAAAACCACTGCCAGCGTTAGATCTCCTTCCGTAATCACTTGCGCCCTATTAAATGCGTATATTGGCGTATTCACAAGTCGCACCCTTGTCTCCAATTTCATTTGCTCCAGGAAGTCTGTGTATATTTTGTTAACAGAGCTCCCGCTATCCACAAAAATCCTCCCGACCTCGTACCCCGCTATCTCAGCTTCAACTACCAGCACGTCATTATGATCCTCCTGCAGCCCGCGTCGTTCGTCAGGACCAAAAGAGATGATTGGTCCTGTTCTTTGTGGTCACCTACTTACACCAGCGACCTCCCATGTCCTGGCCGAGCTGATTTGACATGTTTATTTCGTGCTCTATTGGTATCACCATCCATTGGTCCCCCTGAAATCATGCTTATTCTCCCCTTATTCCTTCTTGGCCCATTATGTCCCTGATTTCATTGTTGTGGCTGCCTCTCGACCTGATCCTGAGGTAGGTCTCTCAGCGGTGGAGGGGGCAATGGTTGCCTTGGTTCTCTATCTTTGTAAATGACTTCCTTCAAATGTCCGGATTTTATGAGCCTCTCGATCTCTTCCCTAAGATGCCTGCACTTCTCTGTGGAATGACCGTAGTTATTGTGAAACAAACAAAAGAAATCATACTTGGGATTAGTAGGGAGCTGCGTGCAAGATTCTGGCCATTTTATATCATTGGGTATCAGGCGCTCCATGATAGTAAACGCTTTATCCCGAGGATAGATTAAGGGTGTAAAATCCTCGTTCCTCCAGTTTCTCATATCTACTTCAGGCTTCGATCTCACCACTGGACCGGGGATTAGGAGCCACGCGCACTACCCTTCTGGGCTCCCTTCTGAATTCCCTCTTTGGTACACTACTTCCAGCCTCTGCGATCTCCACACCAAATCGCAAATGATGCTCTTCCCCCACCTCTTCTACCTGTATGTACTTATTGCACCTTTCCAAGACCTCATCGTATATCCGCGCCACTTTTTTGACCAAAGATTTACGTAAGTCCTCTCTCCTCAATCCTTGGTGTAATGCCCCTGCCTTCATTTCATCTATAGCAGCGGGTACCTCTAGCGTTGCATTGGTGAACCTGTTGACATATTGCTTCAAAGTTTCGTCAGGTCGCTGCACCATTGTAAAGAGTGACTGTACAGTCTTTGTGTTCTGCTTCATACTGGAAAATTGCTTCAAAAATGCCGCTCGCAGCACTCAAAAGCTGGTAATTTTTCCCTTTTCCAATTGATAAAATCAGCTTTGGGCGATTCCTCTCAAAGTAGATACAAAGGCCCGGCATGCCACAACATCCGTATATATAACATCATCTAGTTCTCAAAGAGCTGCACATGCTCTACTGGATCCGTCGCCCTACGATACTGAAAATCCAATGTCTTATATCCCTTGGGTAGCACAACCCGCAATATATCATCCGAAAAAGGATGTTCTTTGTTCTCGTCAAGCTTTTCTCCCGCCATCTGTCTCTGCAAGGTTAACAATGCCTCCTGCATATCTCTAAATGCCTTATCCCGTGGTCCAACTTCGTTCTCCCCTTTTTCCTCATGGTACCGGCCTCGGCTTTTGTGAGATTTTCCCCTGGATTCCATCCGTGCTTGAGGTTTCTATTCCGCTCTCACTAGCGTGCTTGCTATACCGCCGACACTGATGTCTGTAATGTGTTCGCCCTACCTTCCACTTTCTTCCTCTCTTGTGCTTATACTTATGAGTGTGGGACTCTGAGGACGAGGTAGAACTGGAAGAGTCTCCATGTTTCCGCTTGCTCAAACTTTCCTTCTTCCCGCGAGATGATCTCCACGACGGAGACCCTCCACTTTGTTTTATCTTTCTCGTTACCGATTTCTCCTCCTGCCCACCGTCCGACTTATCAGCCTTCTCCTTTACAGTACCCAGCTCGCCTGCCAGGTGTTTGTTCAAATCTTCCTGTTTTTCTGGGGGTACAAAGTTCATAAGTCCTTCCAGGAATCCTTTATTGATTTGACAAGGCTTATCTTTGGGTAAATCTTTCCACTCCTTTGTCCCTATGTAGATGGGCTTCTGCGCGATAGCTTCCGAAGATTCCGCCTGTTGATCTCCTTCAGGTTCCTTCTCCTTTTGTTGTTTTGGCGAAGATGGTGGTGTGGCCACCAAATTTTGGATCACTGGTTCTTCTTGGGAGTTACTAGTCCGTCTTTCCCTTGTTCTCCTTTATTGATTTCCGCCATCTTGCTCTTCTTCTTCGATTTGCTCGATCCAGGACCGAAATCCAAGACCTTTGGTTGTATGTTTCGATCTTTCATATTGCGATTATGAATTTTCTCACGTCTATTGTTCAAGAACTCGATGTCCCTCTTTCCCACAGACGGCGCCACTTGATAAAACCAAAAAGATTGGTTACCAAGAATAGGGGGGCACTAACTTCAAATCTGAGATTAACGATCTGAATAGTGATGAATAACGTCACAGCGACCTGATTGATCTCCAAAAAGCCTCCTGCAACCTAACCGATCCTGCAAAATAACACCCTCAGCCAAGGCGGTGGACGTCCCCGGCGAAGGTCCTCCGATACTTAAGTCAAATAGTGCGAGAGATATTTCGAGTGCCCAAATCGTGATAAAATAATTTAAAATCAAGAGAGGTGTGCACCCCTTTTATATAGGTAAGAGAAGTGTTCCCAAAGTTAGGTTACCTTCTCCCACACTTTTTATGAATGTCAACTAAGTATCGTAAGTAAATTGCTCCTGGTTGTTCAATCATTTGATAACTATAATTCCATAAATATCATGACCGACTTAGATTTAGAATTTCTCCTGTATGCTAAGTTCTCGTAAATAATGAATCTCTCACTTAAATTACAAGAATAGGCCTGGGCCTGTGATTCTTTTAATATAATTCGTCGGGACCCCACAATACCATCCATATTAGCCAATTCAGACCTAATATTTTGTAAAGCCCACTACTGAGCTACCAGATAACGCCGAGCTAACAAACCATAAGAGGTCGTCACCCTATATGAGAGTTCTCCATCATACTTCAGGTCTCTACCTCTTAGAAGGAATGCTCATTCCAAGAAATGATCTCTTACCATAAATACCAACATGAATATTTAGTGTCGTATCAGTTATCAACTTTGATATTTTGTAATAGTTAACAACTTAACTTGTGCGGCTTCGAATTTTGTCCCTTGTTGGTTGTCAACTTGCACGGCTTATTGACCTCATTATCGACCCTTATCATGTACCGGTTGTCGACTTGTTTCTCATCACTATTTTGTAAACTTTTACTGACATCTCTAAACTTACCAACTAAAAAAGTCTTATTCTAAAAATAGAATTACAAGCGACAGGGTTTAAGGTCTTATTACATTCTATTCATGTCATCATCAAAATGATAATATTTAACCTAACATTCTCATTTGAATGGTAGTTTTCTCTAAAGCTTAGATTTTCTGGTATATCAACGGTATTGAACATTATTTATGAATGCGATTAAAAATTTTTTTAAAAACCACCCTAAATTAGCAAAAGGTATTTCAAGAACTTATTTTATATTTTCAATTTAAAAACTTATTTTACATTTATAAGAAAATTACAATCAACACACTAAATTGAGGCGAGATCAAATAATACTCTTTCCGATTCTAAATAAAGGTTGCTTTAAATTTTGTATCCAAATTAAGAACCGATATATATTGATAAATACATTTCTTTAATTAACTGCACTCTCTCTCTCTTCTTAATAAGATGATTTTGAGATTGGGATATGGATAAAATTGAAAAAAAGAAGAGAAAAAGTATTTAAAATGACATATAACAATAAAATTAGAAATCTAAAACGACACTTATCCGGAGGGCGTAGTGTTTTGTCTTTTTAAAACTTATGTGGAATTTTTGTAATTACTCCACACCTGAGGGTAGCTTACGTAATTATCTCAAAATCTAATAAATGAATTTACATCTGTTCATTACTCCCAATTCATCCACTTTTGTATCTCCACGTGTCACCCCCACAGTGATTAGATTAGCCTCTACCACATTCAAGAACCAAAAAATATCAAAGCACCACCAGTCAACCGCTGGAATCTAAGGCCACCACTAGAAAAAACCTAAGACTGGAATTTAGCCTAATTCCCATAATCCCCAACTGGAGAAAACAGAGAATAAAAATGTCAGTTGTTTTACTTGAGAGTAGCTTTGTGTCCAGCCCAATCACATCAACTTTCAAACCCCAAAGAAGAACCGTTCCGGTCATTGTAAAACATGGTTTCATATCTTGCGGACACAGCCCAGATGACAATAATAATGATTCCTCAAGGTAACAATAATTTCGTATTTGATATGATTGGATTTTTATTTTATTTTTCATTTTTTTCTGGGTTTTTGGCAAGCAATTGATTTCGGCAGCTGATATGTAGTAGGAAAAATGAAAACCAGTTAGCAAAAATGGCGTTAGTTGCAGTGGCAGCTGGGGTACTGGCACTGGGGTCGGTTGATCCTGCCGCCGCCGGCAAGACTGGTGGCAGGGTTGGCGGCCAAGCTTTCCGGTCATCGGCGCCGCAGGCGCCACGTTCTTCTGGCCCAAGAATTAACAATTCAAGGTAGTTTTCTTTTATTCCAAGTGATTTAACCGTGAAAAAAAAGAAAAGAAAAGAGGAATCTCATATTAGTGTATGAAATTGTCAATTTATGCTTGTGATTGTGCTTCATTTTAAATCAGGTTTACTTCTACATTTGCTTTGGCTTTATACACATACAAACACACACAACACACACAAAAAAGAAGAAGAAATAAAACCCCTCACGTTTCACTTCATCGATTTTTAACTTATATTTACATCTAAAGCAAAAGTAAGGATTCTCAATCATAGAACAAACAGTGATTCTTACCCAATATTTTAAATTTTCATGATTCACAATGCCAACGAAGCCTAGCCAAACACCCCAATGGAGCGTTTTTTCTGATTTGCAATAGACAAATATATCAAAAGAAGTATTGTAATCAGTGGTCTAGAGTGTGTAAAAGCGTCAAAATGCGCAATAATGTGTGATGCGTTGTGAAACATCAACTCTAAGCATCAAGCACAAGTGTCACCTAGCTGAAGCTTATGCGAGCTCCTTAGATCACTAATTGGAATGGACAAAATTTCTTGAGTTTTTTGTTGCTTGTGAGTATGAACATTTTCTTGAGTTTTAATTGCCATTATTTAAGTTAAAAAATCTTAAAACTCTTTAAACCAAATCCGCATAAAATCCAAACAACAGATTGATCATTCCCTCTACCCATAAGTGTAGCTTAAAGCCATTGCTTATCCCGAATGAGTGAAACTTGCAGCATATATTCGGCCATACACAGACCTTGTTTACTTAGTTGCTATATTGTTTCTACCTTCAAATTTTAAGACTCTTGTTTTAATGTGTCTTTTCTCGTTCCATCTACGTAAAACATTCTTGTACGTATATGATTTCCCCATGACAGAAAATGCTATGAATAAAAATCATTATTTGTTCCTTCCCACATAGGACTAGAGAATACTTTTGAGTGTTTGCAAACACTTCGATAAAGAGATTGTCATCAGCTTCGCTAAATGCCTTTCAATTCTGCATAATTTAATCAGAATCTTAAAACAGTTGACGTGTACTTTTTCCTCTGCTTCTAGTTTGACTTTTAGGCGCAAATAAACATATTTACCACTTCTTTTAATGTAACCGAACTGAAATGTAGTTGAAAGTGTTTGCAAACACTCCCTTCCTTGGTTACTCAAGAATGAAGCATCATTTTTCCTTCATTAAGCATAACATGGGCTTTCTTGCAGGACCAACGTGTATATCAACCCACGAATTGCCCCTCCTCTAGGCGGAGGATACGGTTATGGTGTGCCGTTTTATGGCGGATGGGGCTGGTCTCCCTTCTCATTTTTCGCCCCAGGTCCGAGCGTGGCTGTAGGCGTCGGAGGCGGATTCGATCTCATTTTTCTATTTATTGTTTTCGGTGCAGTTTCTGCTGTTGTTAGGAGATTTCTTGGATCAAGAGAAGAAGACGAAGATGAATACTGAAGCAAACACATACTAAACACCATGACTGCTAAACCTATAAATATTGGTTTGAGACACAGATTATTAAGGATATCAATTGCCATGTGGTTATTTATACTTGTATAGTACACAATGTTGGTTTTATTAAGATTACTTGTGCTGGTATATATTCTATAGGGAAAATTTTATTTTGCACCACAAAGTATGTGTTTTTTTCGATATTGCCCTCTTTAAAGTACTTTGTTTGACGTTGCTCTTGATGTACACAAAATTTTGACCTTCTTAGGCAGAATATTTAAGGGGCAACATAAATTTTTTGACATAGTTTGAGGGGCAAAGTCGAAATACGCATAATTTGGAGGCCAAAAATAAAACAGTAACAATATTAAATTTATGTATAAAAGTATTACTAGTTTATTACCCGTGTATTACACAGGATTTATAAAAAATTAAATATAAAAAATATTTGTGAAAATTAAAATGTTTTAAATTTAAAATAAAAAATTAAAAGGATGCGTTCTTAACTAGTGTCATGTTCAATTTATTAATTATTATAATTATTAAATAATATTATAATTTAATATTTATATTAAATTCGTTATTAATTATATTTACATATTTATAAAAATTCAAAATATGTCACATTTTCAACCGGTCTTTAATCTATATTAATTAATTATTATTAACTCATTTTATTTTATGTTTAGATTAATTTTGTTAATAATCATAGTTACATACTTTGAAAAATTAAAAAATTGTCATACTCTCAAATCTTCTCACTCTCAAATCTTCTCACATTGTGCCATTGTTTAATAAATATTAATTAATTATTGTTAAATAATTTTATTTTTTTATATTTAGATTGAACTCATTAATAATACTTAGTTACATACTCCAATTATTGCAAATATATCATAACTTACCTATACAAAATTATTTAAACTTTCAAAAATAAATTAATTCAACTTTTATTATAAATACAATTTATTATTTATTTTTATAAATAATTTTTTTTGTAATTAAAATTACTTCATATGTAAGTTTTATTTTAATTAAAATAATTAATTTAGACATTTTCTACTAATTATATATGACTTGTTTATATTCTTATATTAGGAGTATAAAAGAAAATTATTGAGTTAGAAAAATAAAACAAAAGAGAACTATTAAGTAATTTAAATATAATAAAAATAAAATATTAAATTAGGCAAGATACAATAAAAGGAAAATATTAAATTAGATATATATTATACTCGGGTGACACATAAGCAACCAAAGTACCAAATTTTTTTATTATCCAAGTGAAACACACGAAGCAGACACATATATTAGAAGGATTTTGCATTAATATATATATTTTTTACCACCCGTGTATTACACGGAACTTATTAAAAGATAAATATAAAAACTATTTGTGATATTTACATAATTATAAATCTAAAATAAAAAATTAAAATAATGTATTCTCAACCCATGCCTTGTACATGCCTATTTATTAGTTATTATAATATTAAATAATTTTGTATTTGATATTTAAATTAATTTCATTAATAATCTTAGTTACATACTTACAAAAATTCAAAAGATGTCACATTCTAAACCCGTGTTAATATCTATTTTATTAATTATTATTAAATTATTTTATATATTAATATTTAGAATAAATTCATTAATAATTATTAATTACATACTTTGAGTTATTCAAAAGATGTCATACTCTCAATTCGTGTCGTATTGTACTGGTGTCTAATATTTATTAATTATTAATGTATAATTTAATATTTTTACGTTTAAATTGAATACATTACTAATATTTAGTTACATACTTAGATTATTGTAAATAACTCATATTTTACCTATATAGAATATTTGAAACTTCAAAAATAAAATTATTTTAAGTTCTATTATCAATGAAACTTATTTAATTATTTTCATAATAACTTTTTTTTTGTAATTAAAATTATTTCATATGTAGTTTATCTTTTAATTAAAATAATTAATTTAGATCTTATCTACTAATTATATATGACTTATTTATATTTTTATATTAGGAGAATCAAAGGAAAATATTGAATAAGGAAGAATAATAAAAAAAATTAAATTAGGTAAGATACAATAAAAAGAAGGGTCAATTCCCATATAAATCATTAGTGAAATGTTTTTTTCCCAAATAGTCCAATGAAATCTCAACTTCCCATTTAATCCAAAAATTATATAAGAGTACTAAATTACCCTTTATAACTATTTTATTTTGTTTTTCGAAAATTCAGAACTACCCGTGTAAAATTCAGAACTACTCATGTACATTCAGAAAAAACGTTTAAATTCAGAACTACTTGTGTAAATTCAAAACTACTCGTGTAAATTTTAGAACTACTCATGTAAATTCAGAAAAACTCGTGTAAATTCAAAACTACTCGTGTAAAATTCAAAATTACTCGTGTAAATTGACGAACTGCTCATGTAAATTCAGAACTACTCGTGTAAATTCAAAACTACTCATGTAAATTTCAAAACTATTCTTCAAAAATTCAGAACTACTCGATTAAATTTCAAAACTATATCATGTAATTGATCGGTCAAGTTCGAAACTACATAGAAAATAATCATACTACATTGAGAAATTTTATACTACATTAAGGAATTTCATAAGATACACTTTCATCAACTCCAACTTCAACATTAATGATCTACCAAAACCGGTGCATATAATACTTCTGAAATTAGATATGCAACCCTACTCACTGTTTACCATAATCACAATTAAGTATTTTTTTTATAAAATTAATTGGATCATTTTATTCATCATAATCACTTTTTTGAAAAATTACAAACTACTTTGCATAAATTGCATACTACTTCACAAAATTTTTGAAAATTACAAACTACTTTCCACGATTTTTGGAAAATTACATACTACTTTGCCAAAAACAAGGTTAAAACAAGGCCAACAAAACAATAGTGGATTGTGTCACTCCTCGTTCTCTCAACATCAAGATATTTGAAGAAATTCTTTCCGAGTAGCACCGTCCGAAGGTACATGGAATGCGCGAAAACACATGAACAACTCTTTCATCGGATCCAAGTAAACCTTTTAAGACATTGTACGAAGGGATGAGAGAATTTTCCAAACTACGCGTTAGAACAGAACGATGTACATGGATAAGCAACGTCAAAACATTCAAGTACAATATTCAATCCCAGCAGCCCATATTCAGCAGCGGCAGCAGCAACATAGACCAGACTCATCATCCTCTTCATTACATCAGATCCTTCTCGCACAACAAAAGCTCCGCCCACCTCGAAGACTTATCTTTCTCATCCTATCTCAAGCCCAAAGACACCGACCACGACACCGAGATAAGCATTTTCAACGCCCAAAAAAATTTCGGCGGGGTCGACACCAAATTGATCACCACCAAGCACCAACAAAATAAACAGAGGAGACCCTGCCCAGGCTATCGTCCATCTCGTCCGTAGACAGTTATGGACACAAGTGTTGCTGCACCGGTAAGAAATCTGTTTGAGTTAAGGAAGCAACCACGTCGGCCTCAGTCCACCACTTGGGACCACCTACATCACCGCCACCAACAACAACAACATCAAGAAGCTTCTGTGCAAGCCTCTGGTGATTTGATACAGCCCAATTTCTTGGATGCAGTGATGGAGCCCTTTGAATACAACCCACATGAATTAATGAGGTAAGGAAAAATAGTGAAGGATTTCTCTGAGATATTTTAACAAACACTTGAAGGGCATGACCTGACTAAGACTACATTTCCCAACCGAGCCGCCTGCACTTCTAGCCGCCGGCGACGATCGAGGAAGGGAAAGGTCCGCCGATTGCCCGCTGCCCAATCCGCCATTGCCACCTTTTTCAGCCGCGAACCGCCGTTGATGTTTCGATGTAGAGAGGAAGATGTCCACCGCGCCTGAACCTCTGCCCACCTCGAAGACGCCATCACCGCGCCGCTCGATTTTCCGTCGCCACCGCCTTCGAGTTGCCGGTGCTGCGGCTGATTCCAGATTCTCCGATTTCCAATTTCAGAGAGGAAGGAGAAAGGAAAACGGGGGCCAAAACAATTGAGGTTTGGATTCCTTATTTATACACGGCCTTTTACAAAAATTATGTATTTAAAGGTGTAGGGGTATTTTTGATAATTTAAATGTACTTATTGATTAAATGAGAAGTTTTTGGCTTATATCGAAAAAAAAAAGAGTCATTGAACTATATGAGAATTGTCTTTTATGTTTTAGGAGTATATGAGAATTTCCCCTAAAAAGAAAGCTATTAAATTAGATAAATATTAGGCTCGTATGACACATAAGAAAACGAAGCATCAAAAAATTTTATTTACCAAACGAAACATACAAAACAGACACATAAATTAAGAGAATTTTGCTTTAATATACAAGGGTGATGTTTGTAAATGAGACTCATCATTGGGTTCACTAGGGATGATGCAACGAAGGGGAAATAAAACTTGAAAGCAGAGAATCATAGCCAAAACTCATAAAAATCCCGTTAATTTTCACACAATACACCGAAAGTGTGAAAACAAAATACACAAAACAAGAACTAGTGAATAAAAAATAACCCAAACCTATAACTGATATTCCATTATTATTTCACAGCGAGAGAATATGCGGGAAATGAGAATTACTAGCTTAATTCTACCTATTAATAGAATGATGTGCCTGCTCGCTCGCTTCGAGCTGACTTTTGACTTGACTCTTCAAAATATCCATCTGCATGTGGAGCTTCGAGACACGGCTATCTGGAGTAGATGAGGTACTGCCTCTGAAAGTCTTCAAATCCAGAAGACCTCCTAACATCTCGTGCCAAACCGACGACCCTTCTTCACTCCGGCGGTGTCTAGATAGACTGCATTTTCGTCAACGTCGGCAGGATCCTGTGATTAAGCACGAGCCTCCTCTAGATGTTTCTGATACTCCTCTTGAAATATTTTGATTGATGTATAATTTACTATAACGAGGATTAAAAATAATATATATATATATATATATAAATTACATCTAAAAAAATACTAACAAAAATCTGCTGCGAAACAGGATCAGTGAAAGTGTCGTCAAGTCTCTGGTGCATAGTTAAGAAAAACTCGAATGCAGTAGGATCCCTACCCAAATCCTCACACTATATACAATATTTAATTTATTTTTTTAATTTATCACTAATTATGAACTAATTAATTACTTACGAGCTAAATTTACAAACACATTTAATTTTACTTACGAGCTGGCATGCATGACCAATCGTAGTTCGAGACCCTCCTCTGTGATTGGATATCCAGTACCAAGTCTGCTGAGCTCGCTCATCCTACTCCTTCTCGCCTGCGCGGACTACTTCTTATTCTCCGCCTTCTCAAACTCCACCACCCATCTCCTTCATATGTCCTCGCCCACGGACACCCTCCCTTCCGTTCTCCACTTCGTCTTCTACTCATGGAGACAGCTGCGCCACGAGTGGGCCATAAAACTATAGAAGTAATGTTGTACGACCTCCTCAGAATATACACTTGGGTCCCCATAACAGCATTTCTGCAAAACAAAATAACTTGATTAATAAAAATCATTATATATAACAACTTTTGAAAATAAAATTAGTTTAATTACTAAAAACTCGGGCCACCACGACTGACGATGAGACTGGAGAATATGCTCGTATTTCCACCCATCGAGGTACACACGAGCCTCATAGATTAGCCAAAGAATCATTGGTAATTTTGACAAGTGACTGCGTAGCCTAGTAAAATATAGAGTTTATTAGATCAATATATTAAAATAAAGAACTTATTAGTAAATGAAAATTAAATCAAAGTTACTTACTTCGGGGGGATGACATAGTCCTCGATCATACCAGTACGTGGTGGCATGAGGCCTCTCGATTTACTAGCATCGGACGGGGTAGCTGTAACCATCTGCAGAGTCCCTGTTGATAACTCAATCATATCATCTTCTTCATCCTCTAAGTGATGATGAGACGAAGATGATGAACCAAGAGAAGCACGGCCCGAAGATGGTCCTAGAGAAGAACGCCCATGACCTCTACTTCTCATCTAAAAAAAAATTTAAGCAAAATTGAACTAGGATAAATGAATTAATATAATTTCAAACTATATATGTAAGTATCAGTTTTATAATTAACCTGAACCGACACTTTCACTATCTAGGTTATCGCCAAACTCATCTTCATTCGTATCTTCATCATCGCTTAGAAACTCATCTTCTGTCTCTTCCGCTGCCTCATCGACAAGTTCGTCCGACTCATTAATAATAAGGTCAACGTGTAATTAGAAATCTCTATCCTCCAATTGTATTGAATTGTGAATTTATATCTGCTCCTTTTGAAAGGATTGATTATTCATCATAGGCTCAATAAAATCTATTGTCGAAGAAGACGCTGTGTTCATCATCAATAAATCAATAGGGAGGGAGAAACAGGAGATTATAATCAGCAACGCAGCAAGTTTCAGAAAAATTAAAGCAATTATTGTCAGACTAGAGGATTAGGGGGCATACTAATATCCTTGGTTGGTGATTTTGAGAAGGAATGCTGCGTCACAGATTTTGCAGGAATTTGCGAGAGAAGTTTTTTGCAGAAGACAATGGTGTATTTTGCTTGTATTTTGGGGAAATGAGGTTAACTGAGGACGAAGGGGTATTTTGTGTTGAGCGGCGCAAGGAAAAAGATGAAAAGACATAAAGGATTTTCGAAAGGCGAAAAAGCTGGTAGGGTTTGTTGTGGGGCTTTTATTTTTGGGCCCACAAGATTAAATATATTACGAGGAAGCAGGGTAATGACACATGTCCAACACAGTGCAGGAATGCATTTAATGATCTTAATGGAGATAGGATGACTAAGGTGGAGTGTTTACTTTAAAGTTACGTCTGTTTGACTTCTTGAAAATACATGATTACATTCTACTTGGTTTCCTACCTCAACTAACCAGAATGTGGGGGACTGAGCTGATACGACATCAAATATTCACGTCGACTATATGCAGGTATTTATGGCAATTAGGGTAAGCGATCTCATTTCTTAGGAGGGGCAGTCCTTCTGGGAGTTGGGCAAGTTGTTCTAAGTGGCGAGCTCTTATACGAGGTAGCAGGCTCTTATGATATATGTACTATTATACCAACTCGGTGTCGAGTGGTAGCTCGGCGTTGAGTGTTGGGTTTCATGGTTTTTTGGCCTAACGGGCTAATATGGGTTGTCTTGTGGGATCCCGGCGGATTACATCCATGGACAGAATTATAAGCCCACGGCTATTCTGGTAATTTAGCGAGAGTTTTATTATTTATGAGAACTTAGCATAATGGAGGAATTCTAATTTTAAGTCGGTTGTGATATTTATGGTATTATGGTAGGAGAGGGAAATCCTAATTTGGGGAATACTTCTCTTATGTATATAAAGAGGACTCGAGCCTCATTCTTTTCTCTAAATTGATTTCATATCCTACGTATTTTGAGCTCTCGCATCTCTCTCGCACTCGCTAATTTAAGTATCGGAGGGCCTACGTTGGGGCCGTCCATCGCCTTGACATTGAATGTTGTTTTGCAGGATCGATCAGGTCGCCAGGAGCCTTCTGGGGATCAGTCAGGTCGCTGATTACGAACTTGAAGCTATTCAGGTCGCTGACTACGTAAATAAGGTCAGTACTCTATTTTCTTGAGACACCAATCTTTTTGGTCTCATCAGAGAGTTGTGATTTATTTGATATCTGTCGTTAAGACAGTTGTGCTTACTTACGAGCGAGTCACCATGGTTAAGACAGTTTTTGGCACAATAGCATGTTGGTTGTCATCTAACATCGTAGAGTTCAAGTGAACTAAACAAAACGTGTTTCCGAGGAACCGGATATTAGCGCAGATTCTTCTTCGTTCGTTTAGTCTACACTATTCGTCTCATCTTTCGAACAAGTAGAGTAATGGAGACTCATGATATGGTAAATAATGTTGACTCAATTAGACCATCCATATAAAGGAATCTAGCCCGAAATTGGCTAAATTGTCTCGCTGGATGACATCTAGCTTCGGAGATAGCTAGGTCGGACCGAATGCACCAGCTCAGAGTGCGATAGGCATCGATCTAACTGAGAGCAGCTCGGCCTGATGAATGGTCGTCTCATTGCATGAACTATTTTAGTCCTAACAACCGATAAGTTGGGACCCGTAAAAGAGTCTCAAGTAAAATATAAGTCATTTTGGTATGATTGGACTTAGTTTTCTTTCGCAAGAGAGATTTCCTACTTGGTGATCAAGTGTTTTACTTCTTATATATAGGGACTCGATCCCTTATTTTATACACAATCTCTTTCACATACTTTCACGCCTATATCGATCGATTTACATTCTGATTTGAGCGTCGGATTGTCTATAACGAGGGATTTACATTCTGACTTGAGCGTCAGATTGCCTACAACAGGAGCGCCTCGTTGTTTGTTTTGCAGGTTGGAATAAACAAAGCCGAGTTGTGCAAAAGTTCGAGCGAGGAATCAACCCAACTCTTGATGGCCAAACTTCTTGGACACATTAGATGTAATGTAATTATTGAATATGAGTACAAAACATACCATCTCAGATGAGAGCCTGTCAAGTATTGGTTTTCATCTGCAAGATGTGCACATGATATGGTATTATTATCATAATCAGTCTTCGTATAGCCATCTTTTCGTAATGAGGATCATGTTATTATTATTATTATTACAACACGAACACAAGAATGTGATACAAATCATTTCGTTTTTCGACAGATGGTTACTACCATCTGTGTCACAGCTAAACACAGCATTAAATATCACAGTTTTACCAGGACAGATTAAGCCAGGGAAAAATAAGCAATTTGAGTTGGAAAAAAAAAAAACTGTGTTACAAGGAGATGATGCCATTGTACTCGTACAAGAGCCAAAGGATTAGACAAGGATCCCTTTTCCAGGGGCATTTTTCAGATGCATTAGAAAAGCAAAAAGTAAATAGATTCAAGAGTTACGGCAGATTACTGCCTCCGTCCTCTTGGGCACGGTTTTATCTAAATGACAATCAATATGTTCTCTAGATCATATTTGCTCAGTTCATCTTGAAAAGATTTTATTTTGCTTCTTCAAACTGTATAGTGCTGCTGGATCGTCTCAATGTCAAGGCCCTTTAGCTTCACAACCGATTCAACATGTCCCTTGAGTGTATGCAGCTCACGAAGCCTACACATTGACAGTAAATGCGTTTTTAGTTTGTTTCAGATTGATGATTTCTCGTAAATATCAACATTTATAAAAGAGAAAATAATAATACTAGGATATATAGAATTAAGGTTCTTTACAAACACCACCCCTGAGAAAGTAATAATACTAGGAGTTTTTGTTTAAAAATAAGAAACATAAATTATTGACCAACTTACCTTTTCATTTACAATCATTCTTACTCTAAATTACCTCTCTTTCTTCCTCTCTCACACATAATTTGAAAAGAGGGAAAATATTTTGGATAGGGACAAAATGGGAATAAATGTGTATTTTATTCTAAAAAGACGAATAACTCGTTACAAAATCAATCCTCTATAAAGGACCTTTATTCAGAAACGGAGGGAGTATTTATTTAACAGATACCCCTTAAAAAGGTGCTTTTTAATAGATAGCCAATTCTTTTGTAATTAGACTGAACCATAAGGGTAGTATTTTTTGTTGTTTTAAAATAAAAATGGTAAAAAGTTTACCTTGCAATCTCAGCTCTCCTCTTGGCCTGTTCAGCGATTTCAGACAATTCTCTGTAGCTGCTCTTCTCGTTGAAGACATTATTAGATTCCGGTGTTTGGAGGCCGTGCAAAGTCCTCTGAGCGTGAGCCCATTGAGCTTCTCTCTCCTCTTTTCCGTAATCTTTCTTGGTGGTGAAAGCAGTCTTTGATTCCAAAGAGAAAAGATACGGAATCGAATTAAAAACTCATACAAGGAAATGAAAAGTTGGGGCTCGGAAAAAAAAAGAAAGAAAGAGAGAAGCATTTTCCGTAGATGCATGCATACCTTGTTGTCGTACAAGTTTTGCCACGCCTTTCCGCTTAAGATGTAACGGATGGCGAATTTCATTACGTCGAGCGGAATGTAAAAGACGATACTGTAAATCCAGATTACCCCGGCCCAACCCCAACCGCAACCTTTAATCCTCGCAAAGCCCCAGTCCGCGTATACGGCTATAAGAGTCGCAACCTACAAACAAAGAAATCAGTTTTCTAGCAAAATAATAATAATAATAATAATAATAATAATAATAATTGTTTAGGAATTTTTACCAGCTGGGCGATGAAGAAAGCGATGACCAGAAGTAATCCGGGGCGTTCGACAAACGACCAACTCCTTGACCTGGTCACGAAGATAAGGGCTTGGCTAACGATACTCACTTGCAAGTAAAGAGCAGCCATCATTTCGTCCTCGCTGTTTCTAATATTTTTAACACCGAATGTGTCCTGCATTTTTTTAGAAAAAAAAAAAGGGATAAGATAGAGGGTTGTGATTTTAGTCGAAAATTACAAACTTGTCTTATTTGCTTACATGGAAAAAGTCGGTTTTATGCATGAGCCAGAAGAATATAACGGTCATCAAGGCAAGATAACCTCCAAGAGCAACTCCGGTGGCAAAAATCTCTTTCAACTTCCAGCTGTCGGGCAACGGAGATGGCTTCACTCTATCTTTCGAGATGGTCATAATTGTACCTATAAGTAGACCAAAATTAAATATACGTACATTAGTCTCCACATGTTTGAAAATATGAAATTTTGAAAGCACAGGGACAATAGACGAAGATAAAAAAAAATTCTTACCGTCGTTCAAGATAGCAATGATCAAAACCATGAAGGGTGAGAAATCGAACTTCCAAATTAAAGCAATGAACATAAAACCAAACTGCAAAAATAAAAATGAAGAATCAATATCTCAAAATTACGACTTATTCACTTTATTTATTTTAACTGCCAATAATCAACTTACCACAATACGGATGGTGATGGAGACCGCATATATCTGCCAAAAGAAAAACTCAAAACCTTAAGGCCCTACTTCAACTCAAAATTATAACTAAAAATTAAAAAATAAAATAAGACTAACCGTATAATTTTTCATCCTCTGGAAAATCGCTCTGCTCGTCAACACAGCACTGATAATAACACTAAGCCCAGGCTCAGTCAACACAATATCCGAAGCACCTCTCGCAGCATCGGTAGCATCAGCAACAGCAATTCCAATGTCGGCCTTCTTCAGAGCAGGGGCATCGTTAACACCATCTCCCGTCATTCCGACTATATGCTTCCTTTCCTGCAACTTCTTCACGATTTCGTACTTGTGCTCTGCATGACAACAACAAAAATAAATAAATAATAAATTCCCCTCTCTAGTGAAAGGATGCGGAAAAAATAGATGAACTGAGACCGACCAGGAAAGACCCCAGCAAACCCGTCGGCCTTCTCAATCAGCTCTTCAACGGGAAGTCCGGCTATCGACTCGTCCTTGTGGTTACCGAGTAAAGAAGAAGACGGGTACATATTTACACCCATACCAAGCCTACGCCCAGTCTCTTTACCAATAGCAAGTTGATCACCAGTAATCATCTTGACGTTCACACCGAGATTTAGAGCCCTGCGGATAGTTTCGGCACTGTCGTGTCTCGGAGGGTCGAATAGGGATAAGAGTCCGACAAATTTCCACGGAGCACCGGGTGAGTCCTTTGATTTCTCCGGCACTTCCTGAAAAAATATATACGAAAATTGTCTCAGTAATCGGGATAAGGAAAAATTAAACAAATTGAAAAAGAAATCTAACCTGATAAGAAACGGCCAACGACCGGAGCCCACGCTCGGCGAACTTATCAATGACACCGAAAACCTTTTTCTTCAAGTCTTCCTTGCAGTTGCAGAGTGTCAATATCTGATTCGATGAAAGAAGAAAATACGTTATGATCGAACATTATTAATTCAAATAGTAATTATAATATAATGAAATTAGCACACGCAAAATGAACCTGCTCAGGAGCTCCCTTGCTAGCTCTATGCCAGTTCCCATTGTTGTCAATGTAAGTCAAAGCAGTCCTCTTATCGACCGGGTTGAACGGCAAGAAATGAACCTCTCTTATACCAGCTCTTGCCTATAAAATAAAACAAATCATAATTAAAAATATATATATCAAATGAGCAACCTCCCCCCCCCCCCCCTTTTTTTAAATATACATGTATATACCTCTTTCGGATCAGCAAGTGTACCAACAATGGCAGCATCGATAGCATCTTGGTTTTCGGTTCTCGAAGCCCTAGCAGCAAGAAGCAGCACGTGCTCGGGGTCCATACCCTTCTGGAACACCTCGATCAAGCTCTTGTCGACGGTCAGCTTGTTCAGAGTCAACGTCCCGGTCTTGTCACTGCACAGCACGTCCATCCCGGCCATCTCCTCGATAGCCGTCATCCTCTTGGTAATAGCCCCCTGCTGCGACAGCCTGTGGGACCCGATAGCCATGGTGACTGACAGGACTGTCGGCATGGCGATCGGAATGCCTCCGATCAAGAGGACGAGGAGGTTGTCGATACCCTTCCTGTAGGGGCGGTGCTGGATGGGGTACATGACGATGATTTCGGCCAGCATGCCGACGGCGATGGAGCAGATGCAGAAGTTACCGATGGCGGTGAGGACCTTCTGGAAGTGGCCGACCTGGTTGGTGCTGTCGACGAGGTGGGCCGCCTTGCCAAAGAAGGTGTGGACCCCGGTGGCGATGACAACGGCCTCGATCTCACCCTGCTTGCAGGTTGACCCGGAGAAGACCTCGTCGTAGCAGTTCTTGGTCACGGGGAGGGACTCGCCAGTGAGGGCGGACTGGTCGACCTTTAAGGGGTCGCCTTCGAGGAGGCGGGCGTCGGCCGGGATAATGTCACCGAGCTTGATGCTGACAATGTCACCGGGGACAAGGATGGCAGCCTCCTGCTCACTCCACCGGCCGTCTCTGAGAACCTGTTGCGGGCATTAGTCGACTTATTATAAAACATCACTTAAATCCTCCGAAATGTAATTAAAAGGGTTGTGTACAAAAACAAACCCCATTGAAGTTCATTTATAATTTAAAAAAAAAAAACTATTTTCAAAATTACTAACACATGCCTCGAGTGTTTGTAAGTTTTTAAGGAAGTATTTGTAATTTTGAAAGATAACTGGATTTTTCTTGGGTAATTATGCTTGTAATTTTACGCTAATTAAAACATAGGACAAATCTTAAAATTAAAAATCCTCTGAAATGTCACTAAAAGGGTAACTACGAAAAATACCATTAAAGTTCAGTCTTTAAAAAAAAAAAAGAAGAAGAAGAAGAAGAAGAGGAGGAGGCTATTTTCAAAGTTACTTTTTATGTATATTTTACCGAGTGCACAATCAAGGAGGAGTCATTTTTTTAGCAAATACAAGCCTAGAGTGAATATATGTAATTTTGAAAGATAACTGAGTTTTTTGTAATCATGCTAAATCCTAGGGGCGCTTCTTGTAATTTACCTTAATTAAAATGCATGTTTTCATTTTCTTAACAAGATAATCATGCTTCTTATTTAATTAAAAGGGTTATGTACAAAAATAAACACCATTGAAGTTCAGTCAAATTAAAAAAAGAAAAAAAAAAGAAGCTATTTTCAAAATTATAGATACAAGCCTCAAGATAACTGGATTTTTTTTTATTTGTAATTATGCTTGTATTTTAAAATGCATGGATTTTGTTTTCTCAACAAGATAATCATGCATCTTACTTAATTTTACTACACTGGTCGAAAATAGCCCTACCTTCGTTTTAGGAGCGAGACCAGCCATAAGGGCAGCAGCGGCATTTCCGGCATTATTCTCTTCAATGAAACTGATAGTCGAGTTGATAACGAGCAAGCAGATGATACCAACAAAGTCTTGCCAATCCGGGGGCTTCCCGCCTCCGTTGGCCAGCACGATCGCCATCAAAGCCGCAGCCTCCATGACCCACGAGAGTGGGTTCCACATAAACCCCAGGAACTTGAGAAACTTGCTTTCCTGTACAAAACAGTTGGGTAATTAAGTGGTGTTGTTGTCTAATATGTTTGAGTTGCATAAAATATATTGACTATGAAAGAAGTTTTTTATTTTTTTTTCAAATAATTATTAACCTTTTTCTCTTCCAACTTGTTGGGACCGAATATCTGGAGCCTGTTGTTCCCTTCGTCGGAACTGAGGCCCTCTCGGGTGCATTTCAGCTGCTCGAAGACTTCCTCTATCGGAACTTTTTCCTGTTATTTTTTAGTAGGAAAATTAGTTACTTTGAGAATCTTGATATGATCAAAATCGGTGAATATTAGATTATTATTCATGCGTGATACGTACATATTGGTCGACGTGAAGTTTAATAGCATGTAATTTAACAATGTAAAACGAACGATGAAATGAGGTTTCAATTTTATTTCATTGAGATCAGAGTTTAAACAACTTATGATCCATGTGAGATAAAACAAATTTTATGTTATTACTGTTAATTTAATCTGATTATTTATTTATTGATTACTTATTTACTTTTAAGTTTTCTCAAGTTTCATTAATTAATTCAGAAATTGAAAAGTTAAACTGTGGTATTTTCTAACTTCAGTAAAAGAAAAGAAAAAAAAAAGTCTAAAAAGTCCAAGTCCTTTTCAAAAAGAAAAAAAAAAAGTCCAAGTCAAATTTCCAAAAGTATGCCATGACTTGATCTTCCGATGGCATTTTCAAATCATCCTCAACTTTTCAATGTTAGGTGATTAAAAGTCAACAAAAGTACAATACTTTTGAGCAATTGGAAAATAACATTTATGCAATTTTATAAAAAAACTTAAATTAGAATATATGGTCATAATCACGAAAATCGTTAGAGAAATCTCATCTTATTTTTGTAATTATAATTCCTAATATAAGATTTTGGTAACAAGTTTTAGATTTTGCCTATCACACGTATACATGCCATTCATAGATACATACATAAATGGCCACTGTTTATTCACATGTAATGGTACTAGCAGTCATGTTGTACCATGATGGATTAGACAATCCAAAGTTGACTTTAGGACTCTATGAGTAGGGCCCACCAATAAGGTCCCCAAAATCCGCAAAAAAATAATGGCCTTTTTTAACAACCATATACAGTGGCGCACTTTCGGGTGGACCCCACGCTCCCACGAAAATAAATCAAAGGGGTAGGTTTGAAATACTGAAGGATTCTAGGGGTAGTTATGCAAATAATTAAAATTCAGAGATGCAATAGTTACTTTAGCAAGATATATATTATATAAAAATACTATTTAATATAATTTGTGTCAGATATGAAGGCCTGTGGCATGAAAAGAAAAGAAAGGTACTGGCAAACCGTTAAAGGATAAAAATTAGGTAAATATCGAAACAATAGGGGCCAAAGTACCACGGAAATAGTACCTTAACTAATACTCCTATTATGCCTAAAAATACGCAACCCTTTCGATACTATTTAATTATTTTGTTGCCTAAATAAAATTTATTGCCCCCCAAAAAATGATTCCCTACCATAATTCTACAACCAAAATACAATATTGACCAACTCTCTCACCTTTTCTCTCTTAAAAAGAATAATAGTAATTTTTTTCAATAAATTTTACTATTTACACGCATGTTATTAACTAAAATCATACTTAATAATTATTTTATTATTCATATATATCACGTCAGTTTTCAACATTACACTTACTTTCAAAATTATCGTTGTCCTTTCAAAAAGTCTTTACATCATTATTTTCTAGCCGGCAAAAAGAACTCCAGACACTTTTTACTTGCAGTCCACAAGATTTATCTTCAATTTGTGTCTATTTTTGTTATCATCTACAAGACCTTAAAAAAAATTAAAAAAAAATAAAAATAATAATAATAAAACTGACACACAACTTGTACAAGCTACAACAAACTTTAATTTTATTTTATTTTTGATACACAACTCGTCAAGAAAAACGACGGTGCATCTCAAGTCAAATAACAATTTTAAAAAAACGGCCGATCCATTTTTTCATATGCGCATCCTTAAAAATTACTCTATTGACAAAAATTTTATTATTTTAAATCTTTATTTTTTTATCTGCTAGCCTGATTTGATTGGTCGACTAGTCCAAATATCCATGTGACGCCGTTGTTACTGTAAACATAAGATTATAAGAAAACGTTCGATTTGTTGCCTCTCTCTAGCTTGCCTAATTTATCGAAGGCGAAAAAAAACACCTATTTAATATAGCCATTAACTCCTCCCATGTTCCAAGGACTATGATCCCCTTTGTAGATTATGTGGGATGCATCATATTTATACAACTTTGACTATATAAATATACAATTATTTATTTATTTATTAATTTATTTATTAACGGGTAACTCACGGCCAGCCCAGCCACTATCCTTTGACTAAAAAATCTCACTCAAAAGGTATGATAAATCTTTCTCATCTAAAACTCTGATTAAGGAGAAATTAAAGGTGTATATATACATACATATATATATATATAAAATAATGATGAAAACCCATCTTTATAAGAAAAGTGGTTGTTTTTATTCTTGTTTGTGTAACCAACCCAAAAAAAGTGACAGAAATTATACTTGAAACAGGAAGTAAAGCATCTTTGTAATTTCTCATCTTACATAGGCAAAATCAGGAAAAGGAAACCTTAATAAATCCCCAATTGCCGATATATTCCTTTTTCATTTTCTTAATAATCTTATTTAAAAAATGGTAAATTAAAACAATCACATGAAAAAAAAAAAAGCTACAAACAAAAACAGGAAAATTCAGGACAGATCCCATTTTGACAGGCAAAATTCAGTAAAAAAAAAAGAGAGAGAGAGAGAGATTTATTTTACCAGATCAACAGTCTCATTCTTGATCTCTTCAAGACTAATAGCACCCATGTTTGGTCACAGCAGCAGCACACACAGACTCTGTGTCTGTCCCGTTAAATCTCTGTGTGAGAGAAATGAATAAGAGTAATAAGGAGATATATATATATATATATAAAGACAGATAAAGAGATTAGCTCAGTGATTCATTGAATGAGATTTTTCATTCCCCAAGGAAAGGAAAATTTGAAAGGAGAAAAAAAAATGAAAAAGGAGAAAAAGGGCAGTCTCACTCAGTCTCTCTCTCTCTTGGGATGAGTCTTGTCTTGATGCCTATAAGCCTCTTTTTATACCTCTCCGCAAATGATACCCGCCGTATGTTTTACCCCTCAACCCAAGTGGCTTCCTTTTCTCTCTCTCTACACATGTATGCGAAATACATACATGTATAGATGAAATTAGTCTACCCAACTTTATTTTGTTATATTTATTATTTTTTAATAAATTTTGGAAATTTTAATTTTTAAATGAGCATCTCGTAAGGAGATATTTTCTATATATGTGCGAGTATAATACTACTTCCCTTTTTTGTATCCAATATATGCTTGATAGCTACTTTAAATTAATATTTTCTTTTTGTGTTATTTTATGATTTCAGATATATTATTTTAGATATAAGAAATATTCATTTATTATTATGATTGTTTTTTTTTCTTAGTTTTTTTTATATTTCTTAAATAAGTCTTTATTTATTATTTGAGTTTATTTTTTTAGTACTCATTTTATATTTTTCTTTCTTTTTATGTATATTATTTTTATATTACTCAATCATGTCTATGTTCATAAATTAATAATCAATCAATTATTTCAGTCATCTAATTTACCAAATAATAATTTAAATCATATATTCAACTATCAACTAACGATCATTAGCTACCAGTTACTAGTCATCAGTTTCTCAAATCAGCTCAACCAAGTATACTATTAATCATCGCTACGAGAAAATCACAAAGTTTCGATCGATTTCTCAGACGCACAACTTTTGTCAAAAATCCAAGTAGGAAAAAGTTATACATATGTGTGTGTGTGTGTGTGTCACTACAAAAAATAGTGAATTCCCAACTTAATCATGTTTGTTTGGATGGGTTAATCGGTTTGGAATTTTAGACTGTTTTTTTGTCAAAATTATTTTGTTTTTTTGTTTTTTCTCTAAGTTTTTCCAACCAATTTCTGAGTCGGCATGGAAAATTTTCAGTCGGAATTTTTTGGAACTTTTTTTTTTTTAGTATGTGTTATGTATAAGAATAGTTTTAGATTTTAACACAAGATAGCAAAAATCTTTTAATATATGCATATTTTTATTTTAATACTTATAATATAATTTTTAAAAGCAAGCATAAGATTATAATTGACTTGTAATATAGACATTCATATAAATATAAATATAAATATAATATCATTTTTAATGTATACCATATATTTTTGTAATCAAACAAAACTTTGTAATATAATTTTTAATAATTATAAATATAAATAGAGTAATCTAAATTAATAGATTTGATGGTTCTAATGCTATTAGCTTATATTGGATTTATTGTACTTATAATATTTTCCTTAATTTTTTATTACTTGTTCATATTTTGATTATTGCGGTGGATATTAAATAACATATAACTAATAATTACATATATTTGAGACTAATACAAAATAAAAGCTCTTAAATATAGAGAGTGATTAGATATAAATATAATATATAATATAGTTTTTAATATATATATTAAATTTGAATATAAATTGTATATTTTTATAATTATACGAAATTGTATTATGTAATTTAAATATAGATATAAAAATAATACATAATATATTTTTCAAGATATATAATATATAGCTTGAAATCAACTATAATATATAGTTTTTAATAAAGATCTTTGGAATAAATATTTATTAATTAATAAATATAGTTTACAACCTTCACGGTATGTTAGAATATTGTGCACGGAAGTACGATTTTAATCTTCAATTGTGAAAGAAATTCGCCGGAAACAAATTTCGACAATAATTTCTGCCGAAAAATGGCTCAAAAGTTAAAGTGTAAAACCCACATAGTTCAGGAGGCAAAAGTATTCCCGCTCCTTTGCAATCGACCCCGGAACTACGGCTCAAAGAATTGTGCAGTGGATGTGTCGGGTTCGAAAGTCTATCCTCCTCCTCCTGCTGCCGTTGGAATGGTGTGTTCGTCTCTGCCTGTTCAAAGAGCGACAATCAATGGTYTTAAAGGAGCACCTATCTGCCTGACTTGTACCGTTTGGTTATTAATAGACCAGGGCGGGGAAAAGGATAACTGAAAGAAAAGGAATCAATTAGTTATTCGTCAAAGTTTTATTTATTCAATTTCCGTGTAAGAATTAGGAATTCCTCTTCCAACTCGTCCCAGAATGAGGGTTATGGCAAAAAAGAAAAAGAAAAGAAAAGAAAAGGAGAAATTTTGCAAAATGTCAAATTGGGTGGAGTTTGAGAAACAAAAAAATCTTTCTCCCAACTACAAAGGTTATTGTGTTAGTTGGAAGCCTAGAAGACAAAACTATCACAAGACTACAACTATTTTTTTTTTAACTTTAAAATAAATATATTCAATCGCACCCTTGAACTTTAAAAATAATTAGGTTTTAATGAATTAAACTATTTAAACAAATTATTATATATATGTATACTTGAGGTAGGTGTTTATATATATATATATATATATATATATATATATATATATATATATATAGGGTTGGGTTCAAATGGAACCATGTCAATATATGCGAACCTAGGGACCAATCCTAAACATTAGATTGGATAATCTCGATGGTTGAGAACATGACACGTCAGCAGGGTAATTATGGAAAATATTGAAATTAATTTAATTAAAAGGGTATTTTGGACAAATATTAGCATTTCGAAAAGAGCACTGCATTGCTCTCTAGAAAGCACACGGGGTAAAAAAGCACTGCGACTGTGTACAAAAAAGCATCACAAATTTTGTTTTTAAATAAATGTAATTAAATTTAAAAACCCGAATATTAAAAAGTATCGCATGTGATTAATTTTAGCACTATATTATTGTATAAAGAACACTGTTAAAATACGAGTAAGAATTTTGAATTTTTATTATATTTTAGTTCTTTTATGCTTTTTTTAATATTATTACAGCGTTTTTTTACTACACTATCACTGCTTTTTTCGATTGGCGAGGATTCTATGGTTTAAACCGTCCGAAATCCGGTGTTTTTATATAGTTACAGTGCTTTTGACCTGCACGACCACTGCTTTTTATTTTTCAATCCAAACCAACATCAATTTTCACAAGCATTCTGCGTACGGCCGCAAGGTAAATCTCAATTCTGGTTTTCTAAAATTTTTCTCAAAGAAACCGATTTCTAATGAAGTTCAACGGCCAGTGCCAAAGCCATCAACCCCATTGTTCCATCCAAATCCATCAACCACGCCGCGCTGCCCTGCAAGCCCGAACTGCCACCAACGCCACCTTTTTCCTAATCCAGTGCCAACGCAAATCCATGGCAGCCAAATCAGAACCCATCACCAAACCAACCGAAACAAACCCAAACCCATCGTCGAACCACCACCTGCTTACGAAGGAGACCCAACATCAGATACATTGTACCAACTTAAGAGTTTCGAGATTGAAAAAGGCCAACCTGCTCGGACAAGACCCAACCCGACCAATTTCTTATGCGTTACCCAGACGGGCTCAGCCTCAGATTGCGACTTGGGTGGGTTGATGACACTTGAATTGTCCAGTCTAGTACAAAAATATACTTATCAAAAATAAAATTAAAAAATCGCTCTTATCCACAATTCCTCACGCTTCACTGCCCCTGCTTTGTATCTCCCTGCCCGGATATATGGTCATTTCAGCACATGAAGATGCATTCCCAGTGTCATCGCTCGGGATCCTAGCAACTTTTATCCCTGTCTTGTAGCAGCACTTACATCAACACCTTGTAAGGGGAAAAAATCATTATACTTTTAGGTAATATGAGTTAATATTAAAAAAAAAAAAAAGGGATACCTTCTATCCCAACTCCGAATTGCATATGGAGCGTCGCCTACCCAATCGGAGAGGCAGTGGGTTGGCTTGACAGCAGCGACACGGCTGCGACGACGGTGGGCGTCGGCTTGACAGGGGCTGCTCAACTCCGGCGACGACTGACCCTCCGCGATGACAGCAGTTCCGGATTGGCACTCCGGCGCTGGGCGAGGGCAGCGACGGGGGATGCGTGGCGAACTCCGGCGCTGGGCGATAGCGACGGGCGGTGCGTGGCGAACTCCGGCGCTGCTTCGTTGTCGGCTAAGGCGACGGGTTGACACAGTCGTGTTGGGAATGGGGCGGCTGGTTTGGGAGCGGAGGAAATCGGGGAGGGGATGGGGCGGCTGGTTGGGTGGAGAAGAAGGGTTTGGGTGAGAAGTAATAGACAAACACGGGCTGGAATTTGGGAATTAAATTGATTGATTGGATTTATATAAAATGACCTAAAAGCCCTTTTCCTTCCATATATATAATTTAATAAATTTAAAAAATAGAAAAAATCTGATCCGTACAAATTATTAGATCTACGGCCTGAATTGGTTCCTAGGTTCGCATATATTGACGTGGGATCTATTTGAACCTAATCCTATATATATATATATATATATATATATATATATATATATTATATAGTATATATATATATATATATATATCATCTAATTATTATTCAAAATATTGAATAGAATAAAAGAATTGTTATTAGACGAAATATACTTTACAAGTTAAGAAAAACTCCCTTGTACACAATATTTGTAGTTTTATTACTATATTTATTATAATCATCGACGATTAGTATTTTTATACCCTTACAATTGGCCACTCTTGATATAGTAACGTACAATTGGTCATGACTGGAAACGCGCTTTTTACAAAAAGTTCAACGTGAGAGAGGTTGTCCTTAACTTTTATTGATCGTCATGACGTATAATACGATCAGAGAAAATTGTCGTTGTTGAAACATGAAAGGCAACCTCAAATCATATGGTGTGACAGTCATCCTAAGGATCAACACCAATTCACATGCATTGCTTCCTTAAATAATCTTAGCTTGCACAACATGATCACCAAGTTTTGTAACAACCAATATGATTCCAATTCACAACACAAGGGAATGATCGATATTTCTCAACAACGTGAGTGGAGTTCCAATTTTTAGTTTTAGCTCATGGTTCGACAATCTAGAACATTTGATGGTGTTTAGAAATTTTAGTGAGTGGACTTGCAATATGTCAATATTTAAATTGGATTTGCATGCACTACCGTTGGTAAGATATACTTTACATTCTCCATCATTTTATGACATCAAATATTTATTAGTCAAATCGACGAGATTAAGTGTTGGGGCAATAGCACGACCTCCAAGTAAGTAAAGCATTCAGTAGTTTTTCTAAATTGTAGATATGTGCTCGCCACAATTAATGCAACATGGTCACTATCATCTTCTAATAATAGATCATCTGAGATTTCAATTTGAACGACACCATCATTTGGTCCTCGTATTGTTCCATGTCTTATAATGTTATCCGATCGGATTTTTTTTTTTAATTTGACACAATCGAAATTTGAACTAATCCCTCCATCCCATTCTATCTTTCGCAATTTGAATTCTTCTTTGTCCTGTTTTATCTGTTACATTTATATTTTGAAGAAATAATTATTGTTAATTTTTACATTCCCAAAAAGAATTAAATGTTACTTTATTACTTATATCCACACCTTTATTATTTCACATTTTAATTATTTTAAATAAAAGGATACTATGGTCATTTGATACCTATAATTATAACACCAATCATCTTTCTTAATTTTCGTAAAATTATCAATTGCGATAGATAAAATTGGACGAAGGGAGTAAGATTTTGTAGCCTCGTGCTCTTGGTTAACCTCAAAAGAATGCAATGAGTCGTCACGTGAACTATGTCAGGTCTAGTGCCTTTTGGAATAAATGAAAACTTTTGAAGAAAACCTCTAAAAATAACTATTATTTTGCCACCAAATGGAAGCCTGTTATAATTATTTTGCGATCTCATTACGTCTTTCAATATTTTGTCCAGAGCTTCAAAAAATGTCCACGCATCATCAGAATTTATCCCAAATAATAAGATGTGCACACATCATTAACTCTGCAAGTGGAGTTCCAATAAAGATCGAACATGAATTTTGGTGGAGAATAAAGGAATCTTAAATCTAGAATGTTAGTTCTTCGTTTTTTAAGAAGAAGAGAATCTATGCTGCTAAATATTGCTTTCAAAATAATTTCACTATTAGATTTAACGAGCACATTAAGCGTCCTCCAAACAAATATTTTTTCGGTCTCTCCATATCCATAGTCAAAAAATACACCACCCTTGGTTGAATGTACTGTATTCACTTTATCATAAACGTGACGATAATCAACATTCGAATTTTCAACCAACTTACCATGTTCTTCAATGAGTGTCTCACGATCATACTCCAATTCTTCAGCAATATATCTATTGCGATACATACTAGAATCGACAATCTTTGGAATTGACATGAGAGAAAAATCCTTTAAACTCTTTATCATGCCCTGCAATAAATTGTCAACTTAAGTAGAACAGGGTTCTGAGGTTCAACATTACTCATTTGTAAATTTGAAAAAAGAAAAAGTGTATTGAGAATGAATTTAAAAATACTCGTAATAAGAACAATACAATAGAACATAGCTATTAGTTTATAGAGTATATATCAATAATTGTTACATTTGTATAGAATGTCATCTGACAAATCTTCCCGAGATTTCTCCCATACTTTTTTTAGGACGTGCTAAAGATTTTGTTGCAATCACGGTTACGAATAAAGATCTCACAGAATGTGCTGATCTCAATAACTTGCTTTTGATATACCATCAATATATTATCTATCATCTAATAACAACCCTAGAGATTAACATGCATCGTGATATATATTATATTAATTATGTGTCGTTAACTTTTATTTTATCATCGTGACATTAGAACCCTTAATTATATTTAGGAGACACCGAATACAATAATTATCACTCGATCCTGGCGAAATATAGTAAGTTCGTGCTAATGAGAACAAATCTAGCTGCTTAGGTATCCATTATTTTGTTGTTGAGTTCCAAATACTTTTTTTTTTAGGAAAATCAACATAAGTCAAACTCCGTCCTTCCGAATATTTTTTATTCACCATGAATCAATCTAAAAATATGTTATGATGTGTTGATTTGCATTTTATCACTGCGTCCAACTGATCATTATCATTTTACAGTACATTATGCTCTCCTGAAAGATGAAAACACAAACGCATGACAGGTGGATAAATGTAATTGCAATCATAATGCATGTTGATCTCATCAATCTTTTTCTGCTCTGCATCCCCATCTCTTTTCTGACAGAACGTTGCAGTGATCCTATCGTTACCTTTATTGACATATTTGAACAAATAAATTATAGATCTAAATTAGTTACACCATTTGGCATTCACATAAGTTCCATACTTTAGCAATAGATGAAGATTATATAAAACGACCCACCAATTATCTAGATGAACACTATTCTTTGTACAGTTCTTCCGGTACTTCTACGTCTATATACTAGGTAACCACTATTTTCAGCAGTTGTATTATCTAGAAACCTCTTTGAAAAAGATTTTATGCAATTTTCATCAACCATTCAAGGAGACGATTTTCGTAAATGACCTCATGGTGCATAAATCACTAAATTCGATAAAGCAAATTAATATCCTGGATCTTCTTTTTAATCAGGAATTCCATCTTAAATGATTCGATCCATAGCACCAATATTTAGACATTTGTCTTGATTTGATAGAAAGATAAGTATTTGCACATGAGGAAGACCTTTATCTTGAAACTCCACGGTGTAAATAATGGAAAATAAAATTATAAAATATAAATTAATGATAAATTAAAATAATAAATAAATATTAATAATTTATTACTCTCAGATTAAATAATATGAAACATAAGATTTTTTTATACTCACCTAAAATAATCTATCCAAAATTCTTGTTATGACATAAATCTCTTATCAAAGCGTTTAACTTGGTTTTGAAAATCATTGAAATTATATCAGGTCGATCCTCTAGTTTCAGATTCCTTTTATCGATAAAGCTAATAATCTTCGACCATTTATAATTTTTCGTGAATGTAATAAATAAATTAGGATAACCTGCCTACTGATAAATTATCATAGCATCTTATCATAAATTGAGCAGCGTCAGTAAATGTCGCAAGCAAGACAACGTGAGTACCAACACTTGAGACATCTGTTTCACCTTCTAACACTACATTAGCAGTCCCACTATATATACATCTCGCTTCACAATTTTTTTAATGGGTTACGACGTACCACAATCTTGAAGATTCAATCATTGTATATTGATCAACTATGAATTTTTTTCTGAGTCATCGACTATATAAAATAGTGGGTACCTCAATCTCTCTTTCATGCAACTGGTGAGAAAATAACTCCCTCAGGTTTACATCTACCATTGCTTTTTAAGTTTTCGATGTTAAGAAAAAGATATATCTTTCTTGTAGTTGTCTTCCCCATAAAGAAATACCAATGAATATTCTATAGTAACGTATAGAGGATGCAACTCGTTTATACATTTCAAATAATCAGATTTCTTTTCTATTACAATATTTGTGTTACTACTTTGAGGATCAAGATCACCAACAACCAATAGAGAAAATTCGTCCACTTCTGGAAGATTGTGTGTCCTTCCACCCTTGCCTCTTCTCATAAGTAGACGCAATTTCACTTTAGCAACACCATCCTCTCCAAACTTTTTGGTTGGCCATTCTAAACGACTTAACCAAATTATTTTTACAATTCATCATGGATTGTAGATCAACTGAAACTTCAGTATGAAGATAATATTTTATTAATGTATCTGTAAAATGAGCAAATAATAGTATATGTATAAAAAATAAAATATAAATATTCAAATGAAATTGAAGTGATTGATATGTAAAACGTAATGCATATCTAACAGAATTAATTCAATTATAAACTTCGATAGAAATTAAGTATGAGATGAATGCTTTTAAGATTATCGTATTTAACAATGCTTACTTTCAAAGGCGTCCTTCCCCTTCTTGGTTTCGAAATAAGTTCATTCCACTCGATGTTAGGTTCGCAGTTGTATTGATTTGCGCGGTTTCTAAGATAGTAACAAAATACATTATTTTATGAGATCAACTCAAATAAAAAGTATTTAATCGTAGTAATATTTGATGAATAACTTGTTGATAGCCAATAAAATAAATATTAAATATATTATTTTGCACATTTTTGTATAATTTAATTAAAAAATGGTAAAAATACTTTTGAGAAAAAGTGTTTGGAGTCATAATAATAATAATAATAAAAAAGAAATGTATAACCAAAAAAAAAAACTCACAATAAAAATCAAAATAACAGGGGAACCAATTCCTGTGTGAAAACCTAAAAACCTGCTATATTATATAGGATGTGATACTATTTTAGAATTATGTACATGCTAACAAAGATAATAGTAAAAATCAAAGAAATATAAAAATAGTAATGTTAAAATATAAATAGCATTTTGTATTATTTAAATTAGTATCACGTATAATCTAATATAGAGGTTCCTTGGTTCTCGGTCTCACATGATCCTAATCCTATATATATATAGGATTAGGTTCAAATGAGAACCATGTCCCTATATGTGAACCTAGGGTCAATTATGGGTTTTAGATCTAATTAAATGGATGGATCAGATTTTTTGTGTATTTCTTTATTTAATTAAAAGTATTAGGATTGTATAATAAAATCACTACTGGTGTATATAACTGAAATAATAACAAAGCACTGTGATTGTATAATAAAAGCACTACTGGTATATAATAAAAGCACTACTGATATATAATAAAAGTACTAGTTCGCAGGTTCGCATATGTGAGGATATGTGTTATAGTTATATGTGATAATATATGTGTCAGTTATATGTGATGGTACGTATATGATAGAAATTTAGGGTTTAGAGTTTAATATTCAATTTCGAGGTTTATTTTTTCATTTTGGGATTTAGTTTTCCTTTTTTGGGATTTAGTTTTTTGTTTTAGGTTTATTTTTTTTCATATTAGGATTTTAAATTATTTGTGATGATATGTATCAGTTATATGTGATAATATGTACTAGTCTTATATGTGATGATATATGTCAGTTATATGTGGTGATAGATTAAATTTATGGGTGCACCTTACAAGATGCACCCAGGTGCACGGTATAATGACTCCTATTACATTAAAAAATTTCTACATAATTAAAAAAAATAAATCTTACGTGTTATTATTTTTTTTTTGGTAAACATTTGTGTTAGGTCAAATTAACGGGTCCCGTGCTATGATGTATTAATTTCTTTTACTGTGATGTATTTGTATTATGATGTATTGGTTTTTTATTATAATGTATTGATTATAATGTATTGATATGATTTTGTCCTAACGGATGATCCGTTAGTCCGTCCTAACAAGAGTGTTGCTCTTTTTTTTTTTTTTTTTTTTTTTCTCTTATTCTTTATTTTCTTCTTTTTCTCTCTCTCCAAACCTCTTTTATATATATAGAGTAGATAGATATAGATGAACTAATTTTGGAACTTTAGAGCTTGTTTGTCAGAGTTTGGGGTACTGCATACTCATATATTTTAAAACTCAAAACTCATTTATTTTCATAATTTGAAATCAAATATAATATAATAATATATTATTATCTATTTTTCAAACATGCTTGATATATAATAAAAATATTAAAAAATCATAAATTTTATTAAAAATAAAAATTATTATTATTTACCTAATTATAAATACCAAAAATTTTGAATACAAAACATTTTACAAAAAGGCCCTTAGTAAATAGGTAAAAAATTTACGAATTTTCTTGTGTTTGTACAAAGGCCATTAGGAGCAGTGGATGATGCATTCTCACTCATGTTTAGCGGTGATTTGTCGGTTGCAAAGATGCATTGGGGTGTCAACCTTCCCCACAGACGCCGTCCAAAGTGGTGGTCCTATATATGTGGGCCCTATACAGTGAGCACCTCCCCCACCCCTCAGTTCCTCAAAGTCTCGAAACAATGGCAGCCATTATTGTAAGCTGTCCACCTCTTGTCTATATACATAAAGCACACGTAGATATATATAATTACAGAGAAAGAAAAATCTTTCCTTATAAATATATATTCCGGGCACAGTATTCGTGGCCAGCTATGTCCTTACAGTTATTTTAGTTGATTCTTTTGGATTTTCTCTAGAAAAAAGTGAATTCAGGGTTCTGCAGGTGAGATGAAATTATCGGTTATAATGTTTTATGTAATATGGAAGTTCTGTTAAAATCTTCATTCTTATTGGAATTGATTATAATATGATTATGATTAACGTGATTCAAGATTTAAACCTTTTTAATG
>BMAC01001067.1:286250-302062 GCA_014905375.1 Phtheirospermum japonicum
TTTATTGTTTGAAACCTTGGAACAAATCAAAACTACTGATAACAGCTAGTTATGATCGTTGCGACCAATAATGCATACAAATACCATTTTGACAGCTGTAGCAAATAGGACTGTGCCGATTTTAGGGGCTGACATCACTTGTCGTGGCGTAGGCTCCATGCAGACCTCTGCGTGTTGAGACCTGTCAGGTCGACACTCACTCCGACCTGAACCTATAAGGTCCGCCAGTCATGCGACCTGAGATTACCAGGTCGCCAAAATAGGTCTGTGGCTTATGCGACCTGAATCTATCAGGTCGCTGCGGTTTATTTTGTCGTTTTAACAATATTATATTTTCTCTATCCTTACTTTTATTTTAATATCTTAATATTTCAATAAAACAAAGTGAATTAAATAAAAGTACTTAGTTTTTGTTATGTGATTAACACGTTTTAAAAGAAAATGAGCCTAAATTTTGGGACTAACAAAATCAAGTCTATTTTTTTAAAATTATGTTGAGAAATACAGACATAGTGAATCAATGAACTCAATGATAAATTCATCATATCGATCTCATGCATTTTTCATATTGAGAGGTTCCAGGATGCATCATCCAACCAATTCATAATATACCTATTGGGTTCAGTGTGTTATATTATTAGCATTTTATTTAAAATTATTAATCGGGTTTATGCAATTTGGAAATATAGGCATTTTGTAATTTTTAGTGGTGATGAAATAAGAAAAGTGGGTTCATGACTCGCTATTATCGGAATTCGATTTGGTCGTAAGAATCAATATGTTTTTAGCTTGTGAAAGTAGAGGAAAAACGAAACTAAAATGAAAACTATGAAACTAAACTAACTAATAAGAAATGTAAAATGCAAGTTGGTAGGATGCCTCGGTCGTATGCCTAAAATTGAAAGTGCAAGCAATAATGAAAATAAGCAATAGAAATCAATGTTTCACCAAGTACAAGCATGAAAAGACTAAGGTACAACTATGCATAAAAACTCAAATACTCAAATTAACAAAAATTGAAAACAACAATTGAAAGAGCATTAAAAGTGGACGTGAAATTTTAAATCTTTTCGAAAAATAACAAGAAACGAAGAGTAGATGTAGGATTTAACATAAAACCATGCATGGAAATTAAATTCAAAATAAAGCACATGAAATACTCAAAATAAAAACGATCCGAGACTCTATCTATGATCTAAACGTGTCACTCATCTAGATTCCATGGACGATTCAAAAGATCTAACAACTAAGAGCTTAGGCAGAATTCATAAGTTGAAGAACAAGCATGAAACATATGAAATATTCAAAATAAAAACGATCAAGAACTCGATCTATGATCTAGATGTGTCACTCACCTAGATTCCATGGACGACTCGCAAGATCTAACAAGAAATCAAAGAGCTAAGGCAAAAAAGCATAAATTGAAGAACAAGCATGAAACATATGAAATATTCAAAATAAAAACGATCAAGGACTCGATCTATGATCTAGATGTGTCGCTCACCTAGATTCCTGAGCCAATTCACAAGATCCAACAACTAATCTAAGAGCTAAAGAGAAATTCATATAGTGAAGGAAAAACATGAAATTGAAGAACAAACATGAAATTAAAGGAAATCTTACTTGAATTAAAGAGAGAATCCAAAAGTTTGAATAAAATTGCAACAAAATAAAATCCAAGTGAGTACTTGAACCCTTCTTGAGGTTACAAACCCAAGAAAATGCTTGAAACTAAATCTAAATCTAGAGAAAGAGATTTAGTCCCAAACCCAAGCATGGGTTGGGAGGAGGTGTTTTTACAAAATGAGAGTAAGGTTCTATTTATAATAGGTTTAATGGGGTTAAATGGGTCAAGTTGGGTTTTAAGGCTTGAAATTCCCAAATTTTGACCAATTTTGACCCAAAATGGTCATTCTAGACCATTTGGGTCGAGTTGGGCTCGATTGGCTTGACAATTTTGCGAAATGGCTCGACATGGGCCGAGACAGCTCGGCGCTGGGTGGGTGTGTGCGTATGCTGTCAGTTGGGCTCGGACACTGGGTAACCTAGTATCGGCAACGTACCTAGTGTCGGCAGCTCTCGGCAGGGCGTCGACCGACGCAGCCAGGATCGACGCTCACAGAGAGTGACGTCGGCTTGAGCGTCGACAGGTGTCGTCCGACGCGGGCGGCGGACTCAGACACTAGGTAACCCAGTGTCGGCAACGTACCCAGTGTCAGCCGTAATACTTCAAATCGAGGTCCGATTTGGGCATGCCTTGGCACGGATTGGCTTGAACTTTGGTCTTCAATGACTTTACCTATGAAAATAGAATTTTGAACATAAAAACCCAAGAATTTCACCAAACTTCAAACTAATTGAAGCCATTTAACCCATTAAATATAAAATCAACAAGAAATATGAAAAACAACAAAACAAGAAAAACAACCTAATAACTTAGCGAAACTCGACTCAAAGCTACTAAAAACGACACTAAACCCTAATTAAAACATGAGAAAAAAAATACCACAATTACATGCAAAACAATATGATATGTTTATCAGAAAAAAATGATGCATCATCCAACCAATTCATAATATACTTATTGGGTTCAGTGTGTTATATTACTAGCATTTTATTTAAAATTATTAATCGATTTCTTCAATTTGGAATATAGGATATGTTTATCGGATAAAATTGATAATGTAGTTAATAGATAAAAAGATAGGTGATTTAAATAAAAGTATTTGACAGTTTTAGTTGATAAGTTAGGTCAAATTAAAAAGTTATACAAAAGTACATGTTTAAAATAATATTTTATGTTATTCTCATGTTTTATGTATGATATTAACATTATAAATTTAATTATTTTTATTTATATGACCAACCTTTTTAAAAACATTAATACGCTAGTTTTTAATAATGGCACAATACTTTTTTAATTAATTGGGGGGAGAACTTTTCTTTTCTTTCTAAATAAGTATATGCTAATTGTTAGAGATTATACAAATCTTTATATTTAATATGTAGATACGACCGTTACGATTCCGTTGCGACCGTTACGGAATCATAACGATTCTTTCCATTCTTATATCACCGCACACTTGTATAAATAGTGGAATGATGTAGAGGCCATTTGAGCACTCAATTAATCAAGTTTTATATTCTTACATGGTATCAAAGCCTTATTAGGATTTTTTTTCCTTTTCTCGATCCAATGGTCAACGAGAATTTGATCCCCAACCACCTCTTCCGCTGCCCCTTCACTAACTTCAGCCTCGATTTTTCACTCGGCTCAATCAGTTACGAACATTCGTAACCAAATCCCTCTTATCCTTGATTTACAGAAGGTCCAATATCACACTTGGGATGAGCTTTTCCAAATCACCGCTCGCGCTCACAACTTGATTAATCATATTGATGGGTCCCCGCGTCCAGACGACATATCCGACGCTAAATGGCGACAATTAGATGCCATTGTTCTCAGTTGGATCTATGACACAATTAGTGAGGACCTTCTCCTCACCAACATTAAAGTCGGATCCACCGCTCGAGAGGCTTGGCTCCGTGTCAAGGGCATCTTCCATGACAACCACACTTCCCGCGCCGCCGATCTTGAGAGTCGCTTCATCAATGTCCGTCTTGCCTCGTTTCCCTTTGTCTCTGCCTACTGGCAACATCTCAAATCATTGACTGATCAACTCGGAGACATTGAGAATGTCATCACCCAGCAGCGCCTAGTCCTCTAACTCATCAATGGTCTGTCTCCATAATACGACACCATTGGAAACATCATCAGTCAGACGCCGCCGCTGCCCTCCTTCTCGGTTGCTTGTAGCATACTCAATTGGGAAGAATCACGTCAGTCTCACCAATCGGAAGGGACTCACGCCCTCGTCGCCACTGGATCATCATCGAGCAACACCAAATCATTGATCCTAGGAGCCGACAACACCTCCCATCATAGCTCTAACAGCTGTGGCCGTGGGTGCAACTGCAGGTACACCAACCACAACAACAACGCTAACAAAGTCGAGTCCGCGCCGCTATCCTACAATCGCAGCCATCAACAGGGCACTGCTGCACAACCACAGTAGTTTGCCGTGCCCCAGCAAGGTTATTACTGGCCGTGGGGTGGATCCCGCCACCATGCCCATATCCCACCGACCCAACGCAGCACCCCTACGCTCCATCGAGGCCACCACCAGCCGTTGGCCAAGCGTTCTTCAGCCCACAGCAGTACCCGGCTGACCCGTCCCACGCCTTCAGCACCATGTCGCTCCAACAGCTCTCCAACACATGATACATGGACACCGCGACCTCTTCCCATATGAACGCGGAGTCAGGTAACCTTCGTACCTATTTTAATTTGAGCACTTTATCTCCTGTTTATGTCGGTAATGGTAATATGATTCCAGTTGTTGGTAAAGGCTCTGCAAACCTAAACACATCCCTACCTTATCACCTCCATAATGTCCTACACACTCCTAACATTGTCAAAAACCTCGTCTATGTTCGAGAATTTACTGTTGATAATAATGTAAGTGTGGAATTTGACGTCGTTGGATTTTCTGTGAAGGACCTCCAAACGGGGAAAACCAAAACGAGGTGTAATAACTTTGGGGATCTGTACCTGGTCACCTCCACCAAATATCCGAACTCCGCCCTTGTCGTTTCCCAACCTTCACCTTGGCACGATCGACTAGGTCACCCGGGCAATCATGTCTTCGATATTCTCAAGCGCCAGGATTTTAATTTCAATAAAGCCTCATGTTCAGCCATTTGCTCTTCTTATCAGATTGCTAAACATAAGAGACTACCATTTCCGCATTCTGTTTCTGTTACTTTTAAACCTTTTGATATTATTCACAGTGACATTTAGACTTCCTCGGTAGCTAGCACTAGTGGTTTCAAATTTTACTTGTTTATTTTCGATGATTTCTCTAATTTTGTTTGGATTTTTCCCATTAAACACAAATCTGAACTACACTAAATTCATACTTTTTCATGCCATGGTTAAAACTCAATTTAATATCAATATCAAAAAATTTCAATGTGACATGGGTGGTGAGTCTTATAATCAATCTTTTAGTCCCTTTTGTGATCAAGACAGAATGTTAATGCGTTCTGCCTGCCCACAAACTTCTCCATAAAACAGGAAAGTCGAGAGAGCCCTTTGCACCCTTAACGACATTACCAGTACCTTACTCACACATGCCTCCCTCCTCCCTCGTTTTTGGGTTGAAGCTTTACATATGGCCACTTACCTTGATAATATTCTTCCATCTAAAGCCATACGAAACAACATACCCACTTCATCCTATACCGTCGGGAACCCACATACTCACACCTTCGGACTTTCGGGAGCCTATGTTATCCAAACACATATGCCACATCCCCCCACAAATTGGCTCCTCGGTCGATCCCATGCCTTAACCTTGGTCCTTCCTCCGACCACCCTGGCTACTGTTGTTTTATTCTCGAATCTCACAAAGTCATTATCTCTCACCATGAAGTGTTTGACGAGAAAACCTTTTCGTTTGCCACACATACAGTTCCTGATTCCGAATCCCTCAAAGAGATACCCTCGTACGATCCTCGCCTTTCCTCCTTGACTTTCTCCACCAAATCTACCCAGGAGCCCATCGATTGACGCAGAGCATCGATGTTGGGTCGACGCAACCCATCAATTCCTATGTCGACGGACTCTCTGTCCAGCCCATCGACAGGTCGTCGATCGATGCTGTCCCTTCACCTCCTGATCCACCACAGCCTCGTCATTCCATGACAACCCATCGTCAAGCTTGGATTATTAAACCCAACCCTCGCTACAATCTTTTGGTTTCATCCCCCACCATTTCGCCTCTTCCCACCTCTCTTGTCCGTGCCCTGCAAGACCCTAACTGGCAAGCCACCATGAAAGATGAATTTAGTGCTCTTATTAAAAATGGTACTCGGGACTTGGTTCCGAGGCCACCAAATGCTAACATTATTCGTTGTATGTGGTTTTTTAAGCATAAGTACAGGTCCAATGGCACATTGGAAAGGGACAAGGCTCGCCTCGTTGTTAACAGCAAGTCCCAACAGGAAGGTATCGACTATGATGAGACTTTCAGTCCTGTAGTGAAGCCGGCCACAGTCCGTGTTATTTTAAGCATAGATCTCTCACGGTGTTCTCTCCAAGAAATGGTATATATGCATCAACCTCCGGTTTCTACGATAACCAACGTCTTAATCATGTTTGTCTACTTCGTAAGTCTCTATACGGCTTGAAATAGGCCCCACGGGCTTGGTACCATAGGTTTGGCTCGTATATTTATAGGAATGGATTCAGTGGAAGTCAGAGTGACCGCTCATTGTTCATATACATCTCCCAGTGCGAGACCGCAATCTTGCTTTTGTATGTTGAAGACATAATCCTCACCGCATCCACTACATCCCTCCTTCGACGGCTTACTCTCATGTTAGGCAAAGAATTTGCCATGACCGATCTCGGGCCATTAAGCTACTTCCTTGGTGTCTCAGTCATCATAAATCATTTCAGTTTATTTTTATCTCAATAGAAATATGCTAAAGAGATTATTGATCATGCCAAGATGTCGACTTTCAAACCAGTCGACACCAAGTCCAAGCTCGCCGCTGGGGTGGGTCTTCCGATCTCTAATCCATCTACTCACCGTAGCCTTGCCTGTGCATTTTAGTATCTCACTTTCACGTGACCTGACATTGCTTACGCCGTTCAACAGATTTGCCATTTCATGCATGATCCGCGAGAGCCACACTTCGAAGCTCTCAAACGAATTATACGGTACATCCATGACACACTTGATCCCGGCCTTCAGCTCCAGCCGTCCTCCGTCTCCGCTCTCACTGCTTACTCTGACGCCGACTGGGCCGGGTGTCCTGATACTTGTCGCTCCACATCCGGGTACTGTGTTTATCTTGGTGACAATTTGATATCATGGTCATCCAAACGTCAACCCACTATCTCACGTTCCAGTGCAGAAGCCGAGTACCGAGGTGTAGCCAATGCGGTTGCCGAGATCTGTTGGTTATGTAACTTACTCCGTGAACTACGTGTTTCTCTTCAACAAGCTACCCTTATCTACTATGACAACGTCTCCGCCATTTACCTCTCCTCTAACCCGGTGCAACATCAGCGCACCAAGCATGTCGAGATTGACCTCCACTTCGTGCGTGAGAAGGTAGCTTTTGGACAAGTACGAGTTTTCCATGTGTCGTCGACTCATCAGTATGCCTACATCTTTACTAAAGAGCTTCCATTTCCTATATTTTTGGACTTTTCGGTCTAGTCTTTGCATCCGTCAAGCTCCCGCTTCGACTACGGGGGAGTGTTAGAGATCATATAAATCTTTGTATTTGATATGTAGATACGACCGTTACGATTCCGTTACGACCTTTACGATGACGATACGACCGTTACAGAATCGTAACGATTCTTTCCATTTATATCACCGCACACTTGTATAAATAGTGGAATGATGTAGAAACCATTTGAACACTCAATTAATCAAATTTTATATTCTTACACTAATTTATTGTAATTAACAAACATACACATAGTCTCCTACTATCAATACTATATTATTATTATTATTAAAATAATATATATAGAGAAAATAAATAATATTTAAATAAAAAACGTGGAATGAGAGTGTGGCCCAATAATTACTCATTTAAACTTTTACCTCTTTAATTAAAATAAAAACAAAAATCTCATTTTAAAATGAGTTGAAATCGGTGATTACACCCTTGCTACTTGTAATAATATAATTCCCATTTATGTTCAATTTGATAAATATCAGTAGAAAATTTAAAGCTGACCTTTTGGTTTCAAACCCAAAATTAAAGCACACCATTGCTACCACCCTAACAAAATTCTTGAAGAAAACACATGATTTTCCATTGGAAAAGTTCAATGTATCGCTAGACTGACAATTATTTAGCTTTAAGGGGTTCACTAGGAAAATCTGATAATAGTTGCATTTTTTGGGTACTGTAGGAGAATTGTATGAAAGGTAATTACGTAATTGAATTGCGTAACAACACATAATTCTAGCAATAAAGCACTATACTGATCCTACAGTCAGCGGATTAACTTGTGTAACATAAATTAGAATTGATTGTTACTATAAATAAATATTGACTCCATTTTAACTTATCTAAATGCAATTAATGGTAATTTTAATTTTTAACAAGTTGCCCCAAGGATAGTATAGTCAAACCATACTATTTTCAATAAATTGGTTGCAGTATTGTTGGAGGAGAGGGCAAAAAAGGTATGCTAGTCAAAGTACCTAAATTTACAATACTGCAATTGAAAATTAAAATAGAAAATGGACCTGAAAGTAGTTATTTAGTTCGACAAGTCGAAGTTAAATTAAAATTTCGTGTAAAAAAAAAGTGTGGGATTAAATTGAAATATTTATATCATACGGAGCACGTTGAACAACTATTAAGATTCCTTCTGTTTTTCCAAGTTTTTCTCTTTTTTAATTTTATTTTAAAAAAGTAAAAATCTTTTAAAAGGGAAAGGATCTTTATTGTCTCAGACAATAAAAACACAGATGAATAAATCACTGAATAGATTCTATAATCATATAGCACAATTATACTCCATTCTTCCTATTTCTTTTGAATACAATTAGAGGGTGACAAAGATGATGTTGCTTTTATTCTTTTTCTGCCCTTTCAAATTTTATCCTGTTACGGAAAAATATTCAATTACCTTAACATTTTATTCTTAGGGCCATCATTCAAAAATATCCACTTGCAAAGGAAATAAAATGAAATGAAAAGTAGCTTCTTGTGTCCAGCGTAGTAAATGTGGATTTGCATAAGGTCATCATTTCAGACAGAATAAGAATTTTTTTCATGTATATAAATAAATAAATATTACTTATTTAGACATAACTTTTCAGTAAATTATAATTCATTATTTTTATATTAAAAAGTATGAGCAAGATTATTAGGTAAAATCATAAATCATCAATATTTGGTTGGTTGAATAATTATTTCAGTCGGAGTTGTTTATGAAATTACTTCGTATATTGATCATTGCAAATTATATTTTTATATTGGTAATGCCACTCACCATTAAACTCGATATAGTATACCATGAATTCAGGTACACCCTATAATTTAGTCTATTATTGCATATAACCGACATATATTATCACATAGAACTGGTAAGTATCATCACATATAACTAGTAGAATGATAGATTGTTGTTGAGACTTTAAAATGGGAAATTAAAAAAAAAATCCTAAAAATAAAAAATTAAACCCTAAAATGAAAAATTAAACCTTAAAATAAAAAAGTAAACCCTAAACTCTAAATTTTTATACAGGGTGCACATAGTAAATTATAATTAAGCTCACAAGTCCATCACATCAAAATAAAATAATTATGAGTTTTTTTTCATAATAACAAAGTTTGCTTTCAGATTAGTGAGGAGTATTGAAAAAAAAAGGATAACGAACCAAATAAATCGAGAGTTACATATTTGAACTCTAGTGAACACCATTTCATAGAGTGAGCGGTCATCACTTGAAATACAATACTTGTGGTTACATGTCACAAAATTATTAAAACATGAAAAATTCTAAAATATTGGAATGATAAAATCATAAAATAAAATCTTACTAAGTATACAAGAATAATTTATTTGTATTCCAATCAATACGATATGTTGAATGGCGCTAATTATTATGTAAAAGTAAAACATATGCACAATCTATGACATGATATACATTCAGCCTAAAGTAGCAGCCCAAGAACCATGAACAAACAAAAATGTAGCATGCAATTTTACATCAACCTACTCCATCATGGGACCCTTTATTTGATCAGAAAACAAGAGCAAGCTAGGTACATGGGATGCCTCGTGTTAACCTTATAGAAACTTAGAAAGTGTTCTGTCAATGTTATTAAAGAAAGAAATATAATAATAATAATAATAATAATTACATTAAATTAAAGGATAAACTAGAGAGAGAGATTGACTTTAATCAAATTGGCCCCACCAATAATAGCAAGTCATCGCCTCTATTTAACAAGAAAGGCCCTTTAATTAAACAAACCATTTTTATAAATGATTCTTCCACTCTAACAAATAATGCAAATTTTAATGGTGCCCTTTTTTCACTTCCGTCCCTTGTGGACCATTCAAACACTCGCCCCCACAACTCATTTAGAGGTAGGTACCTGATAAAAGTGTTTTAAATTGGAAAATGTGAATTATAATGACACGTTTAATATAATAATATTAATATTTTTAAAAAATGTTTTTGGTAAATATGAATCATGTAAAATAATTGATTGTTGTTGATAAAAAAGGAAGATAAATAAATTAGTTAATATTAATGAGTGAATAAATAAGTAAAATTAATAAATAGATAGTGTAGCATATCATTTAGATATAGACTCTACGTTAGATATTATCTAAATTCTTCTTTATCACATAACAATTTTTAATTTATATGGTAAAAAATTTATTCCAATTGCCATCTCATTTAAGATACTTTAAGGTCATTTAAAATTTCATTGATTTTATCTTTTTAGAGAATATTGTATGAACGTAAGAATGAATTTTTGGAGTGTGATTTGGTTATGAAATAAACGACAATGATGATAATTGTTGACATAAAAATAGTTAAATAATGATATAAAATAATTGGTAGTTAAGATATGTAATTATGTGAATAGTGAGACTTGTATGGAAATTTTTAGTAAATAAGTTGATTTTTACAAAAAATTGTGTAAATGTGATTGAGAAAGCTAAAAATGTGAGGTATCGTTCGGATGAAAAAAGCGAGATTGAATTTTTCCAAGCAAACCTATATTTGTCTGTTCCACCAGATATATTTCAATACACTACAAAACTAACGCTTCATTACACGTGGACTACCCAATTTGTAAACTAGAAAGATTAAACATAGAATGGAATATGGATTTCATGTGCTTTTACAACCATTCTTCAAAAGAATAAATAGAAGAAGACTTGGGTTTAATTAAATAAATAATATTATTTAAATATGAATTAAAAAAATATGTTAGTTTGAAAGAAACTTACAAAAATGTGTTGGGACGCTGTTGGGAATAGCGTCCCGCTCACATTCTACAAGGTTAGAAGGTTTGTACCTTCTAGAATGTGAGCGGGTTGCCATTTCCAGACGCGTCCCGAACCTTAAGTGACATTCTAGAACGCGTCCCGAACCTTAAGTGACATTCTAGAAGGTAGATATAAATAACCGTTTTAGAATGTGAGCGGGACGCCATTCCAAGGGCGTACCGGACCTAAAGTGACTTTCTACTTTTTTTTGGGGATGAAATAAAAAATAAAATAAATTAACATTTTTACAAAATTAATAATTTTCTCATTCACAAATAAAGTCAATTTTATTAAATAATTAACAACTAAACAAGAAACGAATAAATATAAATTTTCACATAATTAATGATTTCTCACAAAATAAATAAATTAAGATTTTTCTTCACATAATTAATAATTTCATATAATTTAATTTTTCACATAATTAAGTATTTTGCACAAAATAAATGAATTGACATATTACAAATTTAATTATTCACATAATCAATAATTTTATCACAAATCAATAAATTTAAATTTCACAAACATATAAATTATTAATTATGTGAAAAAAGTTTTAATTTATTTATTTTGTGAGAAATCATTAATTATGTGAAACTCGAATTTATTCGTTTCTTGTTTAGTTGTTAATTATTTAATAAAATTCATTTTATTTGTAAATGAGAAAATTATTAATTTTGTGAAAGTGTTAATTTAATTTATTTTATTTTTCATTTCAGCCCAAAAAAGAGTAGAAAGTCACTTTAGGTCCGGGACGCTCTTGGAATGGCATCCCGCTCACATTTTAGAACGGTTATTTATATCTACCTTCTAGAATGTCATTTTAGGTCCGTGACGCGTTTGGGAATGGCGTCACGCACACATTCTAGAACGGTTACTATTTGTACCTTCTAGAATGGGAGCGGGATGCTATTCTCAGCAGCGTCCCGACACATTTTTGTAAGTTTCTTTCAAACTAACACATTTTTTAAATTCATATTTAAATATATATTATTTATTTAATTAAACCGAAGACTTGACATGCCATGGCAAATGAAATTGAAAATAATTAGAAATATTCTCCATATATAAATGTAAATCGTAAAAAATATTTGATTAATAGTTGGAAAAAAAGGAGAGACAGAAAAATTAATTAATATAAAATATGAATGAACACGAAAATTAATAATACTCCATTCGTTTATTTTTAATTATTATTTTAAAATTTCTGCCAAAATTAAAGAATATAAAAATTTGAATAACACACCCTAGTTAATTTCTCACCATTTTTCTCATAATTATTTTACTATCATATTTCCTAAAACAAATAAAGATAGAATTAGAAGAAAGTGTTAAACATTTTTGTAAAACTGTAATTAATTTGTACAAAATCGAATCCCTAAAATGACATTTAATCTACATCAAAAGATACAGACAATGTTTAATATACCACCTAAATATAAACTCTGTATTAGATATCGTATATATTTTTCTCTGTTGTATAAGAATTTTGAGGTTACTTTTCAAATATTTTACTATAATGGACATCCGTCGCAGATGCTTTAAACAAGGTTATTATTATAGTACAATTTCTATTTTTTTGAATGTTTGTTTAAATTAGTATTCGTTGCTAGGTATTCAAAATTTTGGGTATTCAAAATTATGTGAATAATATAAATTCTTATTTGTTATAGGACTCAAAATCCTTTACTTTATACCGTAGATGTCAAATCATGTCTGAAAAGTGTATGATAATGAATTATTATATTTTACTTGATGTCAAATCATTTTTAAAAAGTGAATGATGTTGTATTATAATATTATATTTTGTAGTATTTGATAATATATGTTAATAGAATAATATGTGACAAAGATTAGGTGTAAGAAGTTGTTGGTTGAGAATTTGAATTTTGAGATTTACAACAAACGAGTATCCAATATTCGAAATATCAATTTGGTTTCTCAAAGGGAAAACATGCTCTAAGGTTATGTTTAATTGAAGATTTTGATTTTAGGAGATATTTTACTTTTTTATACATGGATACTTGGGTGCCTACTGGGGCATAGCCGATTCTTCGTATAACCGCATTTAGTGAGTCAGTGTTAATGCTTATTGTTATGCCAGTTCCGTCATCATTACACATGTCGTATTTAATCTTATGAAAAGTGATCTTTCTCGCCTTGCCTTGTTTATTAATCTTGTTTGGATTTAAGAAGGTGTTCTTATTTTGATTATGCTCTCCAATTTCTTTTTCTTTAAGTTTTAAAAATTGTAAGAACTATAGTACAGTTCGTTAGCATTTTTCATTTCATTTTTTTATAATGTACAATTATCTAACAATCACAAGACAAATATTATTTTTCTACTAACTCACGAAGAACGTCAATCAACAATCGACAAACACTAGCGAATAACAATAGCAAGACAAATATTATTTTTCTACTGAACTCATGAAGAACGTCAGTCAGCAATCGACAAACACTGGCGAGTCAACACAAACCATTGTTCAAAATGTTGTTATTCCTGCTACCAACATTCATGTCGAAAGATGCTTTTCTACCACATCACTTCGGGCTTGGCTAGATATTTGAAGGAGGATCCACCATTGATTTCAGAAAATGAAGGCAATATTGACTTATGTGCTATGTATAATGCTTGGTTCAAGGTGATTATCTTTGCAAATAACATCTTCTAAATGGATTGAGAGCGTACAATACTGTGAAGACTGCATGAACTTTGGGTTGCTATGGAGGTGAAGTAGAAGACTAAAGATGCTGAGCGGAAAAGTTCATTACTGGGAAATTCTTGGGCTTCAAGTAGGTCTTTGACTACAAAAAAATTCGGCAGTCCTGGCGGATTTACTGGCGGCCAAAAAGTCGCCAGTATTTCCGGCGGACTTCCTGGCGGCCAACTTTGCTGGCGGAAATACTGACGGCTTTGGCCGTCAGCATTTTAGACCGCCAGTAAACCGCCAGAGAAAAAGCGGGAGTTTATCCTGCTTAATTATACTGACGGCCGAGGCCGCCAGGATATATTTTTAATTAAAAAAAAAAATAATTTCGCTACTTCTAACGGCCATGGCCGTCAGGATACTATTTTTAATAAAAAAAATAAAGGCCCGCTATTCCTGACGGCCATAGGCCGTCAGGAAATTAACCTAAAAATTGCGCCGCGCTGCGCGTCCTCTGCATTCAGAGAGAGAGAGAAGAAAGAAGAGAAGAGAGAGAAGAGAGCCCAGCCGCCCGCCCGTCCAGCCGCCGCGCACTCCGCTCCGGTCCAGTCCAGCCCAGCCGTCCGCCACCGCGTCCAGCCGCCGCCAACGTCTCAGCCGCCCGCCCGTCCCAGCCGCCGCCCGTCCCTGCCCGTCCCAGCCGCCGCCCCAGCCCCAGCCGTCGCACCCGCCGCTCGCCGCCCGTCGCCGCCCGTCCGCAGCCCCAATGTAAGTTTTTTTTTATTTTTTTTTCATTTTTTTATATTATTTTTATGTGTTAATTTTGTTTTTAATTTGTAATTATAGATCAATTTAGGGTTTTAATTTAGGTTTTATGGTTAATTTTAGAATTAGGGTTCAATTTAGGGTTAATTTTAGAAATAACTTTAGGGTTAATTTATAATTAGGGTTAGTTTTAGGATTAGTTTTAATTAGGGTCAATTTAGTAACAATTACATAATTAGGGTTCAATTTTTTTTTTTTTTGTAATTATGGATCACTTTTTGTATGTAATTATGGTGGAAAGTGTAGGTTTCATTCAAAAACAAATGTTTGGGAAATTTTGAGTTTGACGCCTTTTTTTTGTTGTCGTTGTTGTAATTGGAATTGTGTTTTGTTAATGTGTGTCGCTATTTTGTTATGAAGATTCTTATTCAAAATAATATGGGATACTTACAATATTTAACACAATTCAATTTTTTAAAATATTAAAAATAGCCTAACTTTTTACCTTACTATTTGTATGTAACGGGAATCGAAGTTACGATTGTATGCAATTTTCAAAAAAATCATGGAGTGTAATTGTAAAAACATTTGATAACTTCATCAATTTTCGTTAGCATGACGTTTGATTCAAAATATAAAATAAATATAATATCGAGAATCATTTTATAATATTCAAAGTTAGTTGATTTATTTGTAAATTGGCCAAATTTCAATGGTAGTTTTTACTTAGTGTATAATTTATAATATTCTTCAATTATAATTTAATTGAGTTTTAATTTGAAATTAGGGTTTCATTTAGGGTAAACATCAAAATAATATAATAATTTAGGGTATAATTTATAATTATAGTTTAATGAGGTTTAATTTGAAATTAGGGGTCAATTTAGTAATTATTACATAATTTGGATTCAATTTAGGAATAATCAATTAATAGGGTCCAATTTAGCAATAATTATATAATTAGGGGCCATTTTATGAATAATTAAGCTTGTGTAGATTCTGGAGTACACTTGTCTATAAAGAGTGCACACAGCGCCCGTACAGAGATTGTCCTCCTCAAACGCCCTCCCCATGTCGGCTCCAAAATATACTTAATTCAGACAACGTATTTGGAGCAGACATGGTGAGGGTGGTCGAGGAAAGCGATGACCTGTATTCGAGTGCTGTGTGGCTCTTTATAGACAACGTGTCTACTTCAGAATCTACCTAGTTAGAAGAAATCTTGTATTACGGTTTATCATTAGATTATTAGGGTTTGCTTTCAAATTTAGTGTTTTATTCAC
>BMAC01001067.1:302087-406618 GCA_014905375.1 Phtheirospermum japonicum
GCAGAAAACCGAAATTTCAAAACTAAAAAAAAAAACATACACATAAGATAACCATACTACAAGTCACATTCTCAAACTGTCCAAAAATGGGACAATTCGAAATTTAGTATCAAACTCTATATTTGATACTAAATCTCAAACGGGTCTAAGGAAAAGTGGAATAATTCGAAACTTCGTTTTCAAATTTTTCAATATGTTATTAATTCTAAAACAAGTGATTTATATGCATCGCGTCACTTCGCCAAGGTTCCAAATAAGCAATTACCACCGTCAGCATTTTTCTGAAAATATTTTGAAAACTTAAATAAAATCCCGTGACACCCTATCACGTTTTTTAAAAACAAATTTGAAAACCCGCTATTGGAGGGGACAAAACCTCCCGGCCGGCGCCGTCACCAACACGTCAACATCCGACGGTATATACAACCAACAACACCAATGACAATATTAAATCAACCAACAACCAGCAACAACAATGACAATATTATATATAAACAAAATTAAACCCCGGCCGATCACCACGGCCTCCCATGCATGAACAATATATATACAATTTTTTTTTAAACCCCGGCCGATCACCACGGCCTCCCATGCATGAACAATATATATACAATATAATGGCCTTCTTTAATTCTGAAAAATCTTAGGATGGCTGATGATCGTAGTTGGATGTACAAACGGAATATTTCCGGATTTCTAAATCCGGCGTTCGTGGCCGGTGTAGATAGTTTCGTACAATTTGCACTCACGCATGATTCTGCAGAGAGGGACGGCGATAAGCTAAAATGCCCTTGCCCACGAACTAAGTGTAGAAACTCTAGTTATAGGACTATCGATGAGATAAAATACCACGTCGGTACCAAGGGGTTCATTGCTGATTACTACATTTGGACTCATCACGGGGAAACAAATCACGTCTCATCGCCTGCTGATATTGAAATTGGAGGATCATCATCAAATGCGTACGTCGATATGGTGCGAGATGTTGTCGGTCCTAATTTCATCTCACAAGTCCAGGAGTTCCAAATCATTTTTCATGATATTCATGCTGAGGGCATGTCTGTAAGTGAGTCCTTCCAAGTAGCTTCTGTGATTGACAAAATTACCTTTGGGTTGGAAATATTTCAGAAATTACCTAAAATACAAGACAAAAGAGATGACACTTGAGTGGTTGATTGCCAGGTTTCGTACTGAAGAAGGAAATCGAAAATGTGAGTTTAAGACACACATATCTCTAAAGGAGGCTCGTGCTAATGTGCTGTAGTAAGGCAACTTCTTTAAAAAGGAAATTGACTAATACTCAAAATAAAAAATTCAAACAAGTTGCTAAGGTTTAAAAGTTTACCAGAAGTTGTCATAACTATGGCAAGACAAATCACATGCAAAAGATTGTAAGAAGCCCCAAAAAAATAAAAAAATAATTGGCAGTCTCAGTGACAATAAAATACTCATCTTATTGGTCCTGAATCAGTTGAACTGACTAAATTTTATATGTTAGCAGTGGTGTTTGAAGCCAATTTGGTTGATAACCCAATAGAGTGGTACATTGATACTGGTGCCACTCGACATGTCCATTCTGACATGGATGTGTTTTCTAACTACACCATTTAAACGAGACGTAAAGCTCCATATGAGGAATTCGTCATCTTTAGAAGTGGTTAGAATTAGAAATATTTCTCTTAAGTTAACTGTTGGAAAAGAGATATTGTTGAAGGAAGTGCTGCATGTCCCAGACATACGCAAGAATTTAGTATCTGGCTCACTACTGATTGAGCATGGATTTAAATTAGTCTTTGAGTCTAGGAAACTTGGGTAAAGTTTGGGTATTTCTTAAGTAGGGGTTATCAAGACAAAGGATTGTTCAAATTGAATGTAATGGCTTCTCGCCCATAAACTCTTCAAGTATGAATAAAAATACATCTAATTTTGTTTACTTGCTTAAGTGTTCTAAGGGCATATTAGGTTACCAACTTATGAATTTGGATTTATTACCAACTTCAAAAATTAATTACCAAATAGATGTGAAAATTGTATTGAAGCCAAAATGGCTAAGTCACCATTCCACTCAGTGGAAAGGTGCAATGATCCTCTAGGCTTGATTCACATTGATATATGTGATCTCGAATTTGTGAAAACTAGAGGTGGAAAGAAGTTGTTTATAACTTTCATTGATGATTGCACAAGGTCTTACTACTTATATTTGTTAAGAAGCAAAGATAAGGCTCTTGAAACTTTAAAATATATAAAACTGAAGTAGAGAATCAACTTGACAAAAGTATTAAAATAATTCGAAGTGATAGAGGCAATGAATATGTAGCTCCGTTTGAATATATATATTGCGAGTCGGGCATAATACATCAAACAATGGCGTCTTATTCACCACAGTCTAATGCAATCGCCGAACGCAAAAATATAACTCATAAAGAGATGATGAATGCCATGTTAATAAACTTGGGTTTACTCCAAAACATGTGGGGGGAAGCTGTTTTGATGGCCAACTACATATTGAATAAAATACCACTTAAAGGTAGTAATGAGACAACTTATAAATTTTAGAAGAGTCATAAATCATCGTATAAATACTTAAGTGTCGGGGTGTTTGGCAAATGTTATTGTACTTGAATCAAAGAAAATGAGAATTAGACCAAAAATATCCAACTATATTTTTATCGGATATGCATACAATACAATAGTATGTCATACCGATTTTTAGTACACAAATCGAAGAATCCTAAGATTTTTGAAGGTACTTCAATTGAGTCAATAAATGCAATATTTCTTGAGAGTATTTTTACATGTAAGATAAGACAGAATTGAGTTTTAACAAAAGAACATACAAAATTGCAAGTGATTCAAAACTCAATAGTGGCGACCAATATGTGGAAAAGGGTAAAGACCACAAAGTCTTTTAGAACTGATTTTACCACGTTCTTGTTAGATGATGAGCCAAAATTCCGTTAAGGAAGCTCTACCCAGCCCGGAAGCACCATTGCGGGAAGAAACTATTAATAGTAAGATGGAACCCATACTGAAAAATCACACACGAGAGTTAGTTGATCTACCACCTGGTTGTAAGCCTTTAGAGTGTAATGGATCCTGAAAAGGAAACTCAAATCAGGTGGAATGCTTGATAAGTTTAAAGATTATTTGGTTGTCAAAGGGTTTAAACAAAGTAAAAGTTATGATTTGTTTGACACATATTCACCGGTAACGATGATAACATCTATTACAGTGTTGTGATTGCTGCTTTGAAGGATCTAGAGATTCCTCAAATGGATGTGAAAACTCATTTCTAAATGAGGTATTGGAAGAAGAAATATACATATATCAGCCTAAAGGATTTATAGCGCTTGGTGAAGTAAAAAATATATGCAAATCAATACGATCATTCTATAAACTTAAGCAAGCTCCAAAACAATGTCATATGAATTTTTTAGAAACTGTGTTGTCAAACAGGTGTAAAATGAATGAATGTGACACATGTGGTTATGTCAAAGGAGCATCAAACACATATATGATTGTATGTTTATATGTGAAGGACATGTTGATCATGGGCAATAATCATGAATACTAAGAAGATGTTAAAAAGATATTTTGACATGAAAGATATGAGAGTTGTTGATTTAATCTTTGTGATTAAAACCAATAAAATTCAAGATGAAATTATTTTATCACAATCTCATTATGGTGATAAAGTGCTCAGGAAACTCAATGCCTACGATGGTCTATCTAGTAGGGAGCCCATTGATCTAAGATCAATGTGATAGCTAACAAAGCCGGACCATTTACTCATTTAGGGTATGATTGGTCATAGTAAATGTAATGTACTTGACCAATTGTACACAATCAGACTTAGCCTATCCTGTGAATAAATCGAGTAGGTATAAAAGTAATCTTAGCCACGAGCACTAGAATAAATTTGAAAAGGTATTATTTGAAATACTCAATGGGATATATGTTATACTATTCAAAATACCCAACCATACTTGAGGAATATAATGATGTTAGTTGGATCTCAAACTCGAAAGATTAGCAATCTAAGAGTGGATATATCTTCTATATTAGAGGTGGGTTAGTTTCGTGGGGGTTTACGAAACAAACTTGTATAGCTTGATCCACTATTGTATTTGAGTTTATAGCTTTATATAAAGCTGGTGAGAAAGTAGAATGGCTTCGCAACTTCTTGTAAGATATTCCATGTTGGAGTAAGCGTGTTCTATCTATGTTGATATAATGTGATAGCCAAGTAGTTTTTGAAAGGGCACAGAGTTATACGTAAAATCGAAAGTCTTGACATATTCATCGAAAAGATGAAACTTTAAGAAAATTGCTCTCGAATGTGTAAAATCCTTTGACTATGTTAAGTCATAGGATAATGTTGTTGACCCTCTCACGAAAGTTCTTAATCGAGATAAATTGAGAAACTTGCTAGGAAATGGATTTAAAATCCATAAAGTTAAATAATGACCATAATGGTAACCCAACCATGATGAATGGAGATCTCACGAACTTGGTTAAATGAGAAAACTAAACCATGGAAACTCAATGAGCACTTGGAATAAGTTGAATGCTCGAATCTTATCCATGGAACGCAATCCAAGTGAATTACCTGAGAGTCGTGGTAAGGTTAAAGTCTTTGGTACTTTTTCATAAATCCCAAACATTTGAAGGCGAAGTATATCATGATAATTTTGATGGGAGGTCACCCATATAAGTGTGAGTGCCCTCGCTTCAAATTTAAATATTTATGAATCTAAAGTGATGTCCATGGCCAAAATAGACACAATATAAGAATATAAAGGTGTTAAGATTTTATTGTGCAAATATCATTGTCTTGATATACACCACAGACGGATAATTCAAGGCATCGAGTCCACTATGCCACCATAATTATTCGATGATAATTACTACGAAAGTTTCAAAGCCACAAACTACCTATCTTGATGCAATAACGTCTTATGATGACTGAGTACAAGTGTCTTCTTACATACATGCATTGATCTACTCACGTGGGGGATTGTTGGAAAACTAATATTTTTTATGACTAACTTTGATGGCTAAGTATTTAATTCATGTAGAATTAAATGAAATAATATTATTATACGCGTTGAGTAGATAATCATAGTATACTTATTTTATCAAAATTGATTTTCGGTGAACAAGAAATAGTGGTTAGCCATTTGAAAGGGTAAGTATATAAAGTCCCACATTAAGAATGTAAGGGAAATTAATATACTTTAAGTAAATATCAAGTTGTAATGAATCATGTGATTAAACTCATGCACCATCTGTTGGTGCTATTAACGGCGTGCTTGGGCCTAAGCCTTGCTTTGGCTTTAAAATTTGACAATTGATTTAGAGCTTTGGACTCTATGGGTCTTTGGGTCTTTACTGGGCTATAATAGACTGGTTAAGGACCAATACAATTATGATTTTGGATTCTCCAAAAGAGAATGAGCTTGACCATTAAGATGCTCGAACCTGTTTGTTTGGTCAAAAGAAGATGGGTTAGAACCATTATATTCAACCTAACAAAAGGTTGTAACCTTTCAGTTTCATCAGCATTATTTAAAAAGTTTCAAAACTGTGATGATTGAGGTAGTGGGCTTATTGGGGAGTTAAACCCACTAATTATAACATCTCCATCCTTTCCACTTCGCAAAACCTATATAATGAAGTTTATAAATAGATTTGAAAGTTACAGGCAGAAACACACAAAATCAACTTCATTTTGCACAACATTTTGTTTAAGTTTTGTGATCAGTTTTCACACTTTTCAAGTTCGTTGGAGTTTTGAAGTTCAATGTACTATAACTTCAAAGATGTTAAGTCGTTGTATCTTTGGGGACATTATGTCCAAGGTTGTTAAAATAACGAGTTAACTCGTAAAGTCATATGATTTTATGAGTCAAAATCAATAAACCGATTCAAATCATGCACAAAATCGTAAATATAGAAGATTGTAAAAAAAATCGCAAAATCATAAATAAATCGTTAGAAATTCGATTTTGGCTTTTTTGTTTTGCTAATGGGCATGTTTGTTGTCTTATATACCCAAGAATAAAATAAAAATCAACAAATAAAAGAAAATCTCACACCAAATTAGGGATTAGATGATTCGATCAATCAAAATTAACAAATACTCACAAGGAAGATGTTCGAACAAGCATGAAATTAAGATAGATAACCCAATAACAATAAAATATATGTATTTGGTGTTAATGATGAGAAAATTCATCTTGATGGTTGATTTTAATCTTTTCAATATGTTATATGAACATTTTAATGTATTTGGCACTTTGAGTTGGTTCGTGAACTTTGTTTAAGATAAATATTTTTAAGATATTTTCTGACTTATTATTATTGTTAATTTGTGACTTTCTTCTTTCACCCCCAATTGTTTGGTATTTTAAATTATTTTTACATAAAATCTTCTGATTTACGATTCGTTCAATAACCCGATTTTCAAAATTTTCGTCGAGTCGATCAGAAAACACGATTTTAACAATTTTTAATTACGTTAGTTCCATCTATATTTATTTTGAGAAAAGAGATTTTTGTCACATCGACTTATTTATTAATCTTGTTCGAATTGAATAAGGTATTCTTATTTTGTTTATTTCTGCTTTCCAATTTCATTTTCTTTAATATTAACAATTATAATAACTGTGGTACAAGTCGACAGCATTTGTTCTTGTTCTTCTTGTTCTTCTTCTTTTTTTTAATTATTTACAAATTGTGTAACACTTACGTCATTCATCATGGGTCGTGTGACTATTTCAAAAACTCTTTAAACTTTTATCAATTTGTACTGTTCCAGACAAGTTTTCTTTAAAAGAGTCAACTAATTTAATTAATTGACATAAAATCGTAATATACTTGGTAGTTGTTACGTGATTAAGCATATTGTATATAAATATCTAATTTCCAAATTGGGATCATCTATTAATCTTACCTAGATTTTGACAAAAACATTTATATTTTTTCCTTTCGAAATGGATTGACAAACAAGTTGATGCACAAATGCATTTAGATTACAACAATGCCAAGATCATTGCGTGGCCACTCTTAATGTAGGGCGGGACCTCTCTAATGTCAAAGTCTACCGTCCTTTAGCACGCAATCTTTGAAATTGTATATTTGGGTTTTTGTTTTGTTTTTCCTTGGAAATATTGAGCTAATATATACCGAAATACATCAATTATATAGCAAAACAGAAATTTCAACGTTCATACTCGCCGCGAGTAAAAATCAATTTACCTATTAAGAAATTATTAGAGCATTAGAGATCTCTAATGCTATTCTTTAATGCTAATTTGTTATTGTTGAATGTATTATGTTAAATTACTACTAATAAATGGAATATAAATTCATATAAAATAAAGTTTGACTCTACAACATTTGAAATGTAAAGAATGTCTCCAATGCATAATTTAACAATAAATGATAGGTAATAAAAGAGTGTCGATAGTCCACATTCTTCGTCACAATGTAACATTAAATAAGTGTATTTCATCACAACATTGTATCATAACCTGTGCATTGAAGATATAATGCGAACGTGGTGTCAACTTGAGTGACATAAAATATATTTAACTATCACAACACCTTTACATTTGAGATGCTCTTAGTATAAGTAAGAAAATCATAAAATGCAGGTAAAGCGGCTACAATTAAAATAAGGTACATTCTCACATACTCCTATAGATAAAATTAATATCACTAACAATTCTACAAAACTTAAACTTACTTAATACTCTATTGACTATAAGACTAGAATAGAATATCTCTATTAATTTGCTATCTTATGTCACGCCAGCCACCACCTCTCTCTCTCTTATATATTAATTCAATTTAAAAATTAAATAATTCTCCCAAAATACTGGTAATCTACTGTGCTTTTGTATGTGTTCATTTTCATTTGTTTCCTATGAATATATCAGTATTTTATATGTTACCAAGAAGACAGATTACCCTTGCTATACGAAAGAAAAGGATTTTGACTCTTTTTGGGACATTCTTTACAATTGGGAGAGAACAAAATAGAAGGAGGAGCTCATTGCATAGATATAAAATAAAATKGAAATACATAAGACGTAGTACCCATCAAAGGTTAGTTAAACTAACCGCTTTCGCCACATGGGGTGGGGGCTATGGGATTCGAAYCCAATATTCTTCCGCGACCCCTCTACGAATAACAAGAAAACTTTTAGATTTTCTACAAGCTTCGCCGCAACTGGTCATCGACTGTGTTTTTGTATGTATTCATTTTGATTTGTTTATGTGCTTGTTTTCCACATATTACCACTATCAGTAAATATATAATTAACACTTAATTTTAATCTTTCTTTTGCTTATGTAGAAATGACAAGAAAGAGGAATTTGCCATCTCTTTTGTCTTCAGAAGGTAAATCCTCGGACAATATGCTGAATTATGAGATTAGGTAGAGGAGGCCTGGTGAGGAGAAAAGATCAAAGAAAAAGCCCAGGAAAAACATGAAAAAGTCACCAAAGAAAAAGTTACTCTAAAGACTGCGAAGAAGAAGAACAACTATCCTGACCTGATACCAACCATCTCTTAGAGATTTATGATCCGAGTCTTCTATGAGTTTGTGATTAGGTGGAGGGACTACATACCTCTCCAGACATGGGAAGTCCTCAAGAAGACAACCTTGTGGAGCTTTATCAAATTCTTCGAGGATGGACTTTTGCTTGAAATGGACTACATAAAGCAAGAGATTGTATTTGAACTAATCATGAAGCACTTCCACGAGGCCAAATGGCATTGGTGTTTGGTGACATCACCTTGGAGCTTATTCCTTCCCATGTGGAGCTTTTGTTCCACTTACCAAACAGTAGGAAAAAATAGTCAATTAGTGATCATGGGGGGACAAGCCAAGGTTCTGTTTCCATATTGTACGGACGATAAGGTCCCCAACAGAAATCTTGTGATGTTGTTTCTCGTCATTGAGATGTAGAAGGAGAAAGACATTCAAGAGACGAAGATGAAGAGAACTGATCACAGCGATGCTGATAATGGAAGGTGGCATTGATGATACTGATCTAACTCAATAACATTCTCTTCTTTATCCTGACAGGAATCAATAACCCGTGGTCCATTATCAACATCTACGTGGAGATAGATAAGATAAATGAGTGGAACTAGGTAACGTCTATAGTAGAGTTCCTCCTCGAAGACTTAGGGGATCACAAGAAGGATAAGCTGAAGACAATAAATAGATGACTCCTCTCGTTGGACTATATTTCCTAGAGAACATAAAGCACTGAACATTGTACACTAGGATTAAAAATGGCAGGTCCTGTCCTCAAGTGGAGTATACGAGACATCTTCAAAAAGTATGCGATGGTGGTGAACTCGAGGTTATTGGAGGTAAATTTATGATATTTTATCTCAAATCAATTTCCATCTATGAAATCTTTTAAAAAGACAGAAAATCAAAATCTAATAATTTTTTTTAACTGGCGCAGGATCTAGTAGAACAAGGTCCATAGAGAGGTGATCAAGCAAAAGAACCTGTGTGTGCAGATGATGATGATTGGGAGGAGGACGACGTTGAAGATTAGGACATAAAACCTCTTTAGGTAAAATTTCTATTTTCTTACAAGTGCATGTAATCTATATTAACGCATGTTATAATTCCTTTTCTATTGATGATGTGATTACGAGTTATGGTAATAATATTATTGACAGTGGTAGTAAATATGAAAATTAAAGTTTATGGATTATGGTAATATAATTATCAGTTGTGGTAATTTGATTACTGGTGGTGGTACTCTCAGATTACTGGTTGTTATAATCAATAATAATCATTTCTATAAAACTCTATTATAGGTCCCTCAGAAAGCAGAACATGATGTGAAGGTGCAAGTATTGATGGGAGGGTTTGAAAGATTGTTAGAAGGGTTGAATGAGATAGTGAAGGATGACATCATAGAGAAAGATACTTACCTCTTGGAGAATATTCAAGTAGACACCAATCAACTTATGGGAGTTTATGAAGAAATAGTGTTGCTCTCTGATGCGAAGATCAGAGAACTCGAGGATGAGAGGCTACCAGTCAACAAGACTATCTGAAAAGGAGGCTTGAAATAAAGTTTTGGTTAATAAGGTATGAATCTCTGAGTGCTATCCCTGTGTCCATACCACCTTCCAGCCTTCAGTCTTTACCACCTTCTCCGTCAGTTCAGAATGATGCTGAAGAATATGTGGTGCATGAATCTCGAACGCTGGATGTCGAGACTAAGAAAGAGACTAACAGGATGAATAAAGAAGTTCTTGGAGACACAGCTTTTGAAGATATGGAGGATGTGAATGATAAGACTTGAGTGCTAGATAAAGATGAAGAGTCTACAATGGTGCATGCAGTACCAAGTCTAATAGTTTTAAGTGGCATGTTGCTTGACAATGAACCTGAGCTAACTAATGCCAAATTAGAGAAAGATGACCGGACTGTGAAAATGAAAACTACCCCCAAAGACATTTGGGCCGAGACTGTTAAATATCTTGAGAACAACGAATCTCTGAGTGCCATCCCTGTGGCCACGCTATCTTCCAGCCATCAGTATCTGACACCATCATTGTTTGTTCAGAAAGATCTTGAAGAAAATGTAGCACATAAATCTTGAATGCCAGATTCAAGACCATGAAAAATACTGAAATGGTGGAGAGTCGAATGTGGAGGGTATAGACGATGAGAATGAAGAAGCTCGTAGAGAGGAAGAGCCTATGACATTATATGTAGTACCAAATCTAAGAATCCCATGTGGCGTGATTTTTGAAGTGAAATGAAAATGACTTTTGCCGACTCCGAGGAAATTGATTGTAGTGTGAAAATGGTAACTACACCAAAAAAAAAAAAAAATTTGGGGCGCGATTGTTGACGTTCAGCAAAATAAACCCTCAAGAGATGGAAGACGCAACTACAAAAGACAATAAACCACTGCCGGAACCATACTAGATCGAGAAGAATGTGAAAGCAAACTATTGAGGTGCATCAAAACCGAAGAAATTTAATAGTCCTCAGGTACCAGAGAAGCCAAAATAAAGTGAACCAGAACCGATAAAGAAACAGGACCCGGGGACAAAGAAGAAACAACTAACAAAGGATCTAGAACCCAAGAAGGCACTACAAACTAAGACTTCGAAGCGACAGAAAAGGCCGATGCAGAAACGATATAAAAAGAGAGGACCAAAAACAGCAGAGTCTGATTTTGACTTCATGAAGAAGAGCACGTGGGAGTACATGAATGATGATCTGGAAAATGCACTATTCAGGGTTCTTGGAGTCAAATAGGTTAATGATCACACCCTTCTTGTTAAGACTCACTCTCGAGTTCATATGAATGATTTTCTTTTCTTATTGTCGATACATAAAATGGTGCAGTGACGAATCTGCCTGGTGTGGCATCTGTAGGCGAGTAATTCAGCAATGATCTCCAAGAACTGGCTAATGAATGTATACAACACCAGCCTCTTCACCTAAAGTGATAATTCATCCAACAAATGTGAAACCGTAACAAGGTACGACAATGATGGTGAACTAATTATGTAGAAGGTGCTGATGAGTGAGGATGAGAAAAGGACGAGACAGGTGATTATTGAGCAGTCTTTGAATGGATACATCTATGTGTTGGTTGAATACCTTACTTGACCCCATCAAGGGAAAAACTCCTAAGTGAAAAAAACTTAGAATCTTTTTTCTTAACTTGTCATGTGATTATTTGAAGTTATAATTTTAGTACAGCCTGTGGTAATATAATTATATGCAGTGGTATTCTAATTACTGTAAGTAGTAATCTGACTACTGCAGTGGTAATTTGATTACTGGCAGTTGCAAATCTAACATCACTTGCTATTTTTATTTCAACATGCCAGTCTGTGCTTGATTCCTGCTGAACTTCATGAAGTGCTTGATCATGGGGAGGGAACCCACAGAGTATGAAGGGACTAGTTTCAGATAGAAGATCCTTTAGAAAATTTAAATTGTCGAGGAAATTTTAATGCAATGTGTATTGAAACATAATTTATGTGTTTTTCTCATTGGGAATAATGCTGAAAACATTTTAAGTTTCACGAATTTATTGTGGTGAATCTTATTAGGAATGTTGAATGTTTCGCCCTGAAAATTACACCAATAACACCTATTCCTTTCCCTGAGAATATCCCGTCCTGCTCCAACAAAGACACATTAGAAAGGACCACCGGAGGTTTTCAGGTGGAAACCTCTCCGATATTTAAGTCAGTTAAGCGTTTGAGATCGGAATAAGCAAAATCAGAAGAAAAATGCTCAGAATGTCATACCTTTCTCAGCCTCGGGGCTGAGATATTTATAGCTTTCGCCCAGTGGGGCCTTTTCCAAGATCCCAGAAATAGAATCCGTGAATCTCGGGCCGTTTACTTAAGACGACCTGACCAGGAAGCTTCCTCGTGGAAAATTAGTCGACCTATCTTGGAAATTTCTTCCCAGAAAGCAGATCAGCCCTGTCGCCCTTCTCTGAGTTCCCAACCTGATTTTCTAAACCTGCGCTCAAGGCTTTAGATCAGGTTAGTATAGTTCCCATGGGGCATCAGTTCAAGTCATCCCTTTTCTCTTAGGGCATCAGTTCAGGTCATCCAAACTAGACCCTAGTTTTGTGCCCCACCATCAGATTAGGTTGTACCAACTAGTCCCTCCCGAATATTTGGGATTAGTTGTAATGCCTCGGGTTCCTCACCTGATGGTTAGGATTATTAACGTGTCCTTTCAGGTATCGCGTTCTGACAGGCATTGAATGCGCAAATCCCGTCAAAACCCCTTTCTAAGATCAGGTTGCGTCCTTTGGGGATGACCCTCAACGCCTCGTATTCCCTCTCAGCATTTGAAATTCTTCACGCGTCTTGTCATGTACTGTAGTCTGACATGCATTAAATGCAAAAATCCCGCCAAATCCTCCATTTTCCTAAAAATTCGTTTTCCAAGTATATCACTTCCCCTCTTCATAAACTTTATTCACTTCTATCCCTCTGCACTCACTTGTTTTTTCCAGAACTTCTTGCTCCTTTTTTCCTCCGATCAAGGTCTACTTCTCCTTAAAACCAGGTACTCTCTCACTCTCCTGTAAATTTTAATTATGTCTGCCTCTATCTCTTTTACCCTTTCATATTCTGAGGATTCATCATCTTCCCCTTAATTTATCTTCCTCGGCAATGCCATCAGCGACCGCCTCCGGTGGGCAACATCATGTTCTTCCTAGTAACGACCAGGATAACATAGTTTCTATCGTTAGCAATCAGACCCTTTGAGAAATACGCTCCAAGTTTTCTATCTCTGATGACTTCACTTTCACTAACCCAGATTCCGGTGAAAGAGCCTCGCGACCCCCCAGGTCATCTAGCCTTCTTCATCGATCAATTCCAAGTAGGGTTCCACCTGGAAGCACAATCTTCTAAGCTTATCCCCACGGCCCAACTGTTTTACTTCTTATTCTGGGCTAAAAGCTCCTCTTCTGGTTTTTTCTATCTGTCCGCCTGAGATGATGTCCATTTTATGGTCGGGAACCCCTCCTCCAACAAATCTTAGAGGAAGAAATTCTTTTTTGTTTAGTGCTCAGGTGATTGGGGCTTCTTCCCTGTGCCCATTAACATTCTCCCAGCTTAGAATCATTTATCCAAAGGAGACTGACCTCCTTACCTGGCGAAAAACATAGCTACCCTAAACTAGAACATCTTTCACCGGACCAAACTCCTCAAGCCTGATATCCTGAGCTTCTTTAATGCTCAGAAAGAGAATGGGCCTCTCCCTCCTGAGATCGGTACACCCTAGAGCCAACCAGCTCTTCCTCTTTTAACATATGTTCTCCATACTTGAGCATTTTCAGGTGTTTATGTTATTACTTATCCTTTTGGATAAATTTTTTCCCCTTTCTCTCTCTCTCTTTTTTTAGTCAAGATGATGAAAGAGATGGCCGTGAGGCTCAAGAGGAATTCTCCGAGTGGCCAGAACAGCTCTCTTGGTGATCCTGCCAGGGCTTCCTTGTCGACCGATCCTGAGGTGGCGGCAATCCCTGAGAGATTGGAGGGGCCCACCAGGCCAGAAGGGTTTGACCCAACACGAGCAGGTGACCAGTCCTGCCTTCGACCTAACTACCTATTCTGCTTTGGGGGTTGAGCAGGCGCCGGCCTCGTGCAAGCATGCCCATTTAGGCAAAGGGGTAGCCGCACCGAGACCGCAAGTGAGCACCCCTAATCAGAGATTTTTCAATGGCTCTTATGTCTTGAACTGTCCAGAAGATGTGGCAGTTTAGTTTGTCATGGGACAATCCCCTTCCCTTGACCACCGATCATTGGAGAAATGGGCTGATAATATGAGCTGATTGAGTCCTTCTGCCAAGATGAGGCTCGGGTAAGAGTCTCACTACTCTGATAACCATCATCATTATTTTATTTCATTCTCATCTTTTCATCATTTCTTTCTCTCTCTTTTTTTAGGCTACTTTTAAGAGAGCTTCCCTTGTGGCGCCAGCCCGGGGCTTTATGATGAACGCCAATTTATCCAAAGAGCATGCAGCCTTACAGGAGCGAGAGAAGAGGTTGGTCGCCTGGATGAAGGAGAGGAATGCCAAGCTCAAGGCTTCTCAGATAGAGCTCAAGGCTTCTCAGGTCAAGCTAAAGGCTGCCCAGGTCAAGCTACAGAAGGCTCGAGAGTCAGAGGGGAAGAGCCGAGCTCTGGCTATGATCCAAGCAGAGGAGGCCAAGGAAAACTCCAACTGGCATGAGCCGAGGGGAAAGATGAAGGCCGAGCTGAGAGACGCACCGAGGGACGAGCTGAATTCCTTAATGCAGGAAGGGCAGTGACTCATTTAGCTAACCAAGGAGATGACCCGACGGGCTTTCCTTGGTTCTATCGATCTGTTTGACATCTTGGTGCCCGAGGCTGAAGTCTACTACCACCTCGGTCTGGATGCCCAAGCAAAGTGGTCTACCGAGAACCCCTCGGCTCCCTTTGACCGCTCCATTCCTCTGTAAAGTCCCCCACAACCCACCAACTTCTCATACGTTAAGGAGGATGATCGGCTAGATCAGCTCAGGGCCCCTGAGTTTGCTGAGCACATTCGCCAAGCCTTCTGTACCTCTTCTTCAGTCTCCTCCCCCCTCCCCGAATACCTTGGCCTTACCAGCGACTATTTCTTCTCCTACCTTTACGAATTTGGGTGAGCTCTAGGACATCATTCAGTTTGATCAAGATTTTGGAGAAGTCTCCAGGGCGGCGGAGCAAGTTGGTGGAGAGTTGAACACTGAAGATTATGGAGCTTAGGGCGTCTCTCTATCAGGGTTGTAGTCTTGCTTTAGGTGTAAGAATCACTGCCTATTCCATGTGAGGTTGACAACCAATGATGATTTTCAAGGAGGAATGCAATGACACAACAACAAAAGGTAATGATAACATACCCAATCAATAAAATGACTTTCACTACCAATAAATTGAACACAAAACACCACGAACGCATAATCACACACACTGACCTAAGATTACCACCGTTAGTAGTTTTGTGCAGAACTAACACTACAATGCACGTAATCAAAGATTCTAAAAAAGAATTACCACAACTGAAAATCACATACACCGCACACAAAGTACCATCCCCGATAATTGCACCCCTAAATTTGCAGAATCAGTAAAAAAAAAATGCTTCAACAATCACAACACCTTCAATTATCAAAGCACATTCAAACACTACAAAGAAAAATAAACAATAAGTAAAATTCAATTATCACAAGACGCCTTTGAAGAATTGAAAAAAAAAGTAGACAAAAAAACAAAACAAAAAGAAGCTGATAATATGATCAAATTTAAGTAAGAAAAAAAGGGAATCAGTAGCCTGTTTTTCAAATCACCCATCTGTTGTGCTCTCGAGATGATATATGTATTCTACGGAGCTGAGAAATAAACAATAAAAAAAAAAAAAATCCTATTATCACAAAACTCCTTTGAAAAACTGAAAAAAAAGGTAGACAGAGAAAAAAAAGAAAAAAAAAGGTAGAAGATAAGAACACATATACCAAGTTTGTTGGGAGGGACTGATCCCTTCCAAAAAATGAGCTAATAATAATATCAAATTAAGTAAGAAAAAAAAGGAATCAGTGGCCTATTCCTCAAATAACCTGTTTGTCATGCTCTTGAGATGATAGATGTATTCAATGGAGATGAGAAGTAAATCTACACAAAATTGAGCAAAACAACCATACGACGATCGATGGATCTCTGGAGAAGACAACTGATGTAACTGTTGGCGTAGCTATGTGAAGATGGCAGATGTCATTGGTTACAGGGATAAACTGAATGAGGTGGGGGCAAATTATCTTAATTTGGGGTCAAAAGAGTTAATGATAAAAAACAGAGCAAAACTTATACCTCGTGGACAAAAAAAGGATATGTGATCTAGTGGCCAAAAAAGTCTTCTAGTCTATTTTTTTTATCTACTATATTAAATATAATTTATTATATAAGTGCAATTAATATATACTTACACACACGCGCACGCGCGCACATACACACATATTTATATATATATGCAAATTGTTCTGATTTGGGGTCAAAAGAGTTAATGGTAAAAAATAGGGCAAAACTTATACCTCGTGGACAAAAAAAAAAGATATGTGATCTAGTGGGCAAAAGTCTTCTAGTCTATTTTTATTATCTACTATAGTAAATATAATTTATTATATACGTGAAATTAATATATACTTACACACAAATACACACACACACACACATATAAAGGCACACGAGATGATATATGGTGCATCTTGGTACATCATGTATTGTGCACTCGATTCTTTCTATGTGTTGAATATGTGTGTTGTGTACAATGGTATATGTATATTTTGTATTATGAATATCAGCGTTATATGTGATGAATATAGCTTTAGAGAACATAGATCATTCCGTTGAAGTAGTAGTCAAAACTCAGTTGACGATAAAGTGTAAGCTGATACTGTCGAAATGACAAATTCGGTCAATGAAGTTTTCATCAAGGCTGGTTCTGTGGTCTCCAAGGCCTTAGGCGAGTTTCAAAAAATTTGCCATCGCCATGGAAACAAGTTGTATGTTAATAAGAATAAAATAACTATTTAAAGTTTTCAATTAGAAATAGAAAAATCTAAATATCATATCCAAAATACATATAAGATTCTAGTGAACTTCTTAAATATTACACGACATGAAACTTTGGACATAAACACTATTTAATGTTCACAATCCAGATCTTCAACCATTTCCTTTTGTAAAATGGTTTGTATAGCTATCCCTTTCTTGTCATTTTTTCCTTTCATTTTTAATATCTAGATGCATGCTTTGGAATCGTGGCATATACTTTTTTCTATTTAAAAATTCATACAAGCAACAATATACAATTTATGAAATAGCAAAAATAACTAATATATAAAAAGAATAATCAAAGATGCAAAGATAAATCACAAATGATTTTAGCTTCTAGCATTCATTCATTATTAAAATTAATGGTATTCCAATTAGATCAAGTGATTATTAATAAATAATATAGTTCACAGTTGACAAAAGTGGTGAATCAATGCTTTTTAATTTTCACTTGCCAATAATAATAAACAAAATTTTGAGTAAATGATAGTTTAAAACCCCCAGAGAAATTGACACTCGACAAATTTTTTTAAGGCTATTACCACTTAGTTATTTTTTGTATATTTGTGACTTACAATTTTATTTTCTTATTATTATTTGTATTCTAAGGCCTCATTTCAAATGGATATCTAACCATGGACCCTAATTTCATCTTAGTTTTAGGTATATTGTTAATTTATGTACAAGTTCAAATAAACCAATTAAATTATTGAGCTTGTATAAAGAAATTTGGGGCTACAAAAATTGTGGAGTAAGTCTCATGTGTGACGACCATATGAATATCCTTTTATGTGACGGAGTTCAAGCCCACCCCATACACAAATCCGCCCAATTAAGTTTGAATCTCATATAAAAAAAGAAAAAACATGAAGTTTTTTTTTCTTTCTCTCTCTCTCCCGAAACCTCCATCCCCAACAAGTCAGAATCGAAACACCTCCACCGCACCAGCAATTAGGAGAACCAGATAATGGAGGCAGTTGGTGGAGTAGTGAGCGTCGTGCATCGATATGTTGGGTTGTGGAGCCTGAAGTAGGGGTGAGCAGAAATACTGGGTACCCGGTTTCGGACCCGGAACTGCATGAGACCCGCCGGGTCCAGTCCCGGAATCGGACCCGCCGGTACCGGTTCTGGTTCCAAATTCTTGAAACCGGTTATGACCGGTTCCGGTTCTGGGTCCACACTTTCGAGACCGGGTACCCGGTGGGACCGGTTACGGGGCTGGGTACCCGTTGGTACCAGTTCTTGAATTGGGTACCCGGTACCAAATCTTTATTTTTATTATTACTATTATAGTTTATCTATATAATTAATTATGCACTAAGATTTTATTTTTTAAAAATGGCTAATATTTATAGTAATATTTGATTAAATACTATGTGGTTTAATTTTTGGTGATTGCATGGTATAATGAGATTATTTTCATTTAATTAAGAAGCATAATTTAATACATAAAATTCATTTAATTAAATATTATATTAAATTATTTTTGGTGATTGCATGGTACCGGGTACCCGGTTTCGAAACCGGTTCCCACTGGGTCCGGGACCGGTTCCAAAACTTTGGACCCGGTTAGTACCGGTTTCGGGACCGGTTCTCTTTTCTTGGACCCGGTCTTGACCGGTTCCGGTTTCAAGAAAATTGACCGGGTACCCGATTCCGCTCACCCCTAGCCTGAAGTACTGTACATCCAAACCCTCGTTCACGGTGATCTAACTAAGTTTTTCTTATTATAAATAGCCTGGTTGTGTAATTATAACCCTATCTCAAAATTATTATAGTACAAACTCCTGACTCGGCAGCGCCCCCAGACGTAGTCAGAATCTCTCTCTGACGAACTGGGTAAATAATTTATTATGTCGTTTTTATTGCTTCTCTTTTCATCATATTACTTCTAATCCTAAGAACTGGTATCAGAGCAAGGTTTGGTGAGAATATGATGGGGGACGAAAAATCGCCAATTGAGAAGTTTGACGGAACAGATTACGGGTTCTGGAAGATGCAGATCGAGGATTACCTGTACGGTAAAGATATATATCAACCCCTGGGTACGAAACCAGAGGCCATGAAAGAGGACGAAGGAAATTGTTGGACAGAAAGGCGATGAGCGTGGTGCGCTTTTCGCTGTCCAGAAACGTCACTCTCCAAACAACGAAGGCGAAAACTAAGAAAGAGTTGTTAGAAACGTTATCAGAGATGTACGAGAAGCCATCGACAGCAAACAAGGTTCATCTAATGCGACGTCTTTTCAACCTAAAGATGTCAGAGGGTACTGCGGTTGCCGACCATCTCAACGAGTTCAACATGATGCAACCCCAATTGATCTCGGTTGATATTGATTTTCATGATGAGGTCTAAGCCCTAATTTTGTTATCCTCTTTACCAGAAAGCTGGATCGGAACGGTTACCGCTGATAGTGCTTCAGCGGGGAAGGAGAAGATGAAGTTTGACGAAGTTAGAGATCTGATTATTAGTGAAGAAACTTGCAGAAGAGAATCAGGCATAACTTCAGGGTCAGCTTTGAGTACAGAGAATAGGGGGCGATCACAATCAAAAGGTAAATTTAATCGAGGTAGATCAAAATCAAGGGGCAGTAGCAAGCCAAGAAAGGATAAGAGTGAGATCAAGTGTTGGAATTGTGACGAGTTAGGTCACTACCAGAACCAGTGCAAAGCACCATTGAAGAAGAAGGATAACAAATCAGCTAACACAACAACAAAAGATATTGCAGACGCACTTATTTTGAGTGTGAGCATTTCATTAGAATCGTGGGTTTTGGATTCAGGTGCATCTTTTCATTCTTGCAGTAGTGCTGAGGTCATGGAACAGTATACGTCTGACAATTTTGGGGAGGTTTACCTTGCTGATGACGAGCCTCTGAAAATTGTGGGAAAAGGAGATGTTCGGATCAATACTCCAAATGGTTCTGTATTGCAGCTGCGTAATGGAGACATATTCCTGGTTTGAGGAGAAACCTACTTTCAGTAAGGCAACTAGATGAAGAAGGTTATGTGGTGACCTTTGGCTGTAGTAACTAGAAGATAACCAAAGGAGCCATGGTGATGGCTCGAGGAAAGAAGGAGGGTACGTTGTATATTACAACTAGTACCAAAGATTGCATTGCTATTGCAGAAAAAAGTATTGATGCGACTTTATGGCATTATCGACTTGGCCACATGAGTGAGAAGGGGATGAAAGAATTGTGTTCGTAAGATAGGCTACCAGGACTCAAGATAATTGATGTCGGTTTGTGTGAGGATTGTGTCTTCGGTAAACAGAAAAGAGCGAGTTTTTCGAAGGGTGGCACAGTGACTTATGGGGACCAGCGCCACTAACATCCTTTGGTGGTGCGTCATACTACATGACTTTCATTGATGATTCTACAAGAAAGGTATGGGTTTACTTTCTGAAAAATAAATCTGATGCATTTGATACTTTTAGAAAGTGTAAAGCCCTTGTAGAAAATGAAACAGGTTTAAAAGTAAAGTGCTTAAGATCTGACAATGGTGGAGAGTACGAGCTTCGATAATTCCAAGAGTATTAAGCTACAAATGGAATTCGCATGGAAAAGACCCTGAGAGGAACCCCTCAGCAGAACGGAGTGGTGGAGCGAATGAACAGAACTCTGAATGAGCATGCCAGATGTATGCGGTTGAAGTCAGATTTACTAAAACTATTTTGGGCAGATGCAATTAACACAACTGCATTCCTGGTTAATATAGGACCATCAGCTCCTTTGGAGAATGGCATACCGGAGGAGGCTTGGAGTGGTAAGGAGGTAAACCTAACTTATCTATGAATATTTGGTTGTGTTGCTTATGTTCATATTGATGTTGCAGCTAGAAGTAAGTTGGATGATAGATCTATTAAATGTACATTTATTGAATATGGCGGTGATGAAATTGGTTGCAGATTCCGGGATGAACAAAATCGAAAAATAATTCGCAGTCGAGATGTCATATTTAATGAACAGGTTTTGTACAAGGATATGATGGGTGCACCAGATGCTGAAAGTGTAGGTACCTAGGTTGTAGAGTTAGATATCTTTAACTCAGGTGGGAGTAAAGCAGTTCAGAATGACCAGGAGGCTGAGACGAGAACACCACTAGTTCCGTTGTGAAGGTCTACAAGAGTGAGAGGATCACCAGATAAGTTCACACCATCAAATTACTACTTGTTGCTGACTGATGGTGGTGACCTCAATGTTACGTAGAGGCTGTATGGTAAGACTAGAAGTAAATGGAGGCTTGCCATGAATGAAGAGATGGACTCCTTGATGTCCAATGACACTTGGGATCTTGTTGAGCTCCCAAAAGGAAAGAAGGCGTTGCATAATAAGTGGGTCTACAAAATTAAAGACGAGGCTGATGGAAGCAAACGTTACAAGGCAAGGCTGGTTGTGAAGGGATTTCAGCAGAAATATGATATTGATTATACAGTTGTTTTTACTCCTATTGTTAAACTAACCACTATTCGAATGGTTTTGAGTATGGTTGCTGCAGAGAACTTACTGTTAGAGTAGATGGATGTAAAAATAGCATTTCTCCATGGTGATTTGGAGGAAGACATATATATGAACCAACCAAAGGGATACTTGTCGGGAGGTAATGGCGACCTAGTGTGTAAACCGAAGAAGAGCTTGTATGGTTTGAAACAGGCTCCAAGATAGTGGTACAAGAAGTTTGATAAGTTCATGCTTGATATTGACATCGTCAGATGCAATGCTGACCATTGTTGCTACTTCAAGAGGTTTGATGATAGTTATATCATATTATTTCTATATGTTGATAACATGTTGATAGCAGGTTCTTGTGCTCGAGAAGTGGATAGATTGAAGAAACAATTGTTAGAACAGTTTGCTATGAAAGACCTTGGAGACGCCAAGCAAATTTTGGGTATGCGGATTACTCGAGACTTGGTGGGAGGAAAATTGTACCTTTCTCAGGCAGAGTACATCGAGAAGGTGTTGAAAAGATTCAGCATGGAGAATGCCAAGCCAATGAGTATCCCGCTAGGTAGTCATTTCAAACTATCTAGCAAAGAGTCTCCTAGCAGTGATGAAGAGCGTGCCTATGCAGAGAGTTCCTTACGCTTTAGCAATTGGTAGCATCATGTACGCGATGGTTGTCACGAGACCAGACATTGCTCATGTGGTGGGAGTATTTAACCGTTTTATGAGCGATCTAGGTAGACAACATTGGGAAGTGGTGAAGTGGATCCTTAGGTACTTGAGAGGTACCAAAGAGAGAGCCCTATGTTTTGAGGGCAAAGGCGTTGAGCTTGCAGGATACGATGATGCAGATTTAACATCGAGTGACCTTTATAGAAGGAGAAGTACTATCGGGTATGTATTTACTTTGGGTGGTACAGCGATATTTTGGGCTTCTAAGTTGGAGAAGGTTGTGGCTCTATATACCGCAGAAGCAGAGTATGTAGCAGTGATAAAGTCTAATAAAGAGATGGTATGGCTGCAAAATTTCTTGGGTGAGTTGGGGAAAGATCAGAAAAATGGTATCCTCTACAGTGGTAGTCAGAGTGCTATTTTCTTGGCTAAGAATCCAGCATTTCATTTAAGAACAAAGCACACTGAGTTGAAGTATCACTACACACGTTATCTCTTAGAGGAGAAGATCTTGCAACTAGTGAAGATTCGTGGAATTGACAATCTTGCCGATATGTTGACTAAGGTTGTGACCTTGGAGAAGTTGAAGCTATGCATGGCTTCAACTGGGCTTGGTACTTGAGAGGAAGGCTTGGTGCTGCTTAAGTTATGAGTTACGTTGAGAAGTAGAGATGGTTACATTCGAGATCAGTCTCCAGGTGGGAGATTGTTGGGTTGTGGAGCCTGAAGTACTGTACATCCAAGCCCTCGTTCACGGCGATCCAACTAGGGTTTTCTTTTTATAAATAGCCTGGTTGTGTAATTGTAACCCTATCTCAAAATTATTATAGTACAAACTCCTGGCTTGGCAGCGCCCCCAGCCGTAGTCAGAATCTTTATCTGACGAACTGGGTAAACAATTTCTTGTGTCATTTTTATTGCTTCTCTTTTCATCATATTACTTCTAATCCTAACATGGTATTGGAGTTCAGTGAGTCTACGCCATCTGAAGTCGTGACCACGCCGCTTGTCCGCAACCCGAAACTCCACATTTGATTACATGTATCTAATGGGGATCAGCGTTACTGGATATCTATTGTTCATTCCGATGGTGAATTCCCAACTAGAAGATAATGATTTTGGTGGTAATATAGTCAACTCGGGGATGGTTGTTATGAGGTTCCAGATGGCGACGTACGACTCGATGCACGATGCATTTAGATTTCTATAATTATGAAGAATACAGGTCCAAAGTAACGCCTTTTTCTTAATTTCTTATGTCCTTCTTGTGTGATGAAGAATTTGAATATTTATTCTCTTAATCGATTGGTGTGTGTTGGCAATATCAATTTTGTTGAAATTGTACACGGGATTGCACAAATTTCATGAAATCTCATTAAATTTTGTTAGCCTGTTTTCTTCTAAGTCATCGATTATCCTAACCAAATCTAGTGGCTTTGAAAAAATAGTGGCTTTTGTAATTAACTCTTGATTGGATTTTTTCTCTCTTTGCATAACTTGTATCCTGGAAAAAATGATGAACCAAATAAATTAGAATACAAAAAAAATTATAGACATGTCATCAACACCATAACAAGAGCTTACATGAGGATTTGTCTAAGCTCGAGCCTAAAATCTCGATAATGGTCATCTTGAGAACGACTTTGAAAGTGCAAATTTGAATGGACTTGCTGATCGACTAGGTCAAATTGTTTAGAAATTAATGATGCTAGGTTTTGACTTACTATTTCTGCAAGTTCTTTAGGCATTGATGGCCTTTTCAGTTTCTCATTATTTTCTATTGGCTCGAAAACTTCATTTTATGAGTGTTTCATGTGGACCTTGAATTATGTGTGACCTCAAGATTGCTATTCATGATTATTTCAGTATCAGTAATGACTTGTTTGTGTCTTAGATCTCCTAGCTACCGTAAATAGGCTAAATTTATCTTTCTATACTGAAGTTTAAAAATCATTCTAAAAAATATGGCTATATTCTATTTCCAACTAGACCCGTTTAATTTTGTCTAAATCCTACTTAACTTGGTTGAGGCATTGCCTAAGTTCTAGATCAAGTGATTGAGCTGAGGTGCTAGGTCAAGCGACTGAGTAACCATGATGGGGTTATATATAGTGTTAGATGTATTGTTGAAATGCAAAGAATTGTGTTGCTTTTTCATACCATAAGAATATATCACTGTTCCTTTCATGTCAAAATAACATAAAAGCAATCCAATGTTGTAGTTACTATGGTAAATTCTGATCTCTTTTTTGTAATTATCTCTTGATTATGCTAAGGATGAAAGAGGATATCATCTGATGCAATCGACTTATTATTGGTTCCCAAGCTTTCAATGTCCCGAAGAAAATAAGCGGGCTCTACAAGAGCTAGTGGAGATAAATTCCAAACTCAATGGGTGGACCAGATTATTTGTATTTTTTTATTTGATTAAACGCAATAGGATTATATAATAAAAACACTGTTGGGTATGTAAGCTGATATATAATAAAAGCACTTTCATTATATAATAAAAGCACTGCTAGTATATAATAAAAATACTAGTTCGCTGGTACGCAAATAAGAGAGAACTCTCGTTTTAATACACTCCGATAGATAATAATAATATAAATATAGTTTATAACTTTGACCAATATATCTAACAAATATATAAATATATTATATAATACATAGTTTCTCAATAATAATTTTGTAACTTACTTCTCATTTTCAATTTCTTATTGTCTAAATATAATATTAATTTTCATTAATATATATAATATGATTTCCAATACATATAAATAAGTTATTGTATACTTTTAAGCTATAATAATAATAATAATAATAATAATAATAATAATAATAATAATAATAATAATAATAATAATAATAATAATAATATATATTTATAAGTTTATAAATATAATTTATAACCTTAACTAATAAATCTACTTAATATAAAAGTATAATTTTTAATACAAAATATTTTCATATAACAATACCAATTTTTGTTTTTTCCTCACACTTATTTGTTATTGTCAAAATATATTAGTATTAGGGTTGGTCCAGGAGGGTCTATTCACGCCTTCTTTAATATATATAATATAAATACATATACATTTACAAAATAAGTACATTACACTTTCAAATAGTAATATACAATTATAATATAATTATTTATAAATAGAATTCATAACTTTAACTGAATATATATATATAAACAATCTTACATCTACATGACCTAGCTTAGCGGCAAGGACGCCTCCTCTTCATCCGAGAGTTCCCGGTTTACATTCCCCCTTGTGTCAATTGGGGGAATTAAAATGACTTATGTTTGAGCTAAAAAGTGGGCTGGCGGGAGTGGCGGGCTGGGTGATGTGTTATGACGAAAGAGATCCGTTGACAATTCCATCGGTAATTTGTTAATGTTTTTTTTTTTTCCTTTGTAGTGATGCATACCCATTTTTCTTATTAGTTATGTTTTCCTCTAAAGTCAATAACTTACTAAATTGATTCAATAATTTTATTTTGTGATAATTAATATTTTTAATTTTGGGACTTAACCATTTGTAAGATCTCATCAAATTCTTCTGTTCAATCTTGATGCCATGTAGGATTTAGAATGTACCGAAGTGTTAAGGTATTTAAACTCGAATCCCCGTTTGTTGTCAATAACTTTTTGCATACCCTCCTTAAAAATTCTGGATCCGCCATTGGGTAATTTGGTCATTTTGAATTCTAAGAAGAGTAACTATTCATAATAATATACTCATTTCCATATTGTACGTAAACATTCTTCTTCTTCTTCTTCTTCTTCTTCTTCTTCTTCTTCTTCTTCTTCTTCTCCTCCTCCTCCTCCAAGTGTGTGGTTGTGAACTCCATATTTAGTAAAACCTTATGAGAATTTGTTTCAATAGGAGGGTTGCTGGTGTCAAGATTTGATGAGATTTTTGATTTGTACATATTTTTGTGTGATTTTTATATGTTTTTGTATCTTGTCTTGTGTGCTTTAGTCGGGTTTAGTCGTATTTTATCCCATTTTTTCTTATTTTATGTTTTCATAGCTTTTGTTGTCTTTTGAGTACTTCACCTATTTCTCCCTTACTTTTTGTAGATATTTATGTTATTTTACTTTCCTTTGTTTTAGGGTAGTCGATCAAGCCTAAGAGCGTTCCCGAGGATCAAAACTAGCTCAATTTGATGAAAACACGACTCGGACCCGCGAAGCACAACCATGGATTGACGCGCCATTGACGCTCGATCAACGCACTGTCGATGCCCAATCGATGTGCCATTGATGCGCCATTGACATGGCCATTTCCAGCATCGATGGTCAGGCCAATTTTGGCCATTTTTGGGCAAAAGGACTATTTTTTCCACACTTTCACCCCTATTAATATAACCCTTCTTCTTAGAAATCAGAGCTCTTGAACCCCTTAGAATTTTACAGCCCAAACCTTCTCTTGTTTTTATCATTTTTTCCTTTCACCTTTAAGCATCGAATTCTTAGTGGATCAGCTTAGCTCGTATAACCACAACTTAGCATCTAGTCAGCTTTATTTATTATTTGAAGAAGCTCAATGTTCTTGAAATAGCTCTCTCTCTTTTGGCTTGAATATTCTTAGGACTTTTCTTATTGGGTAATCTTTCATTCTCGATTTATTGTATTTTTCTTGTTATTTTCAATAAATATTTGCAGCTATTGATTCTCTTGTGCATGAGTTTTATTCTAATTATTGAAAGTCATGATTGATTTGTTAGTTAATTTTAATTATTCTCCATTGTTGTCTTCTTGTTTTCTTTCAAGCTTCTTATCTTTAATCATGTTCATGCTTGTTTTGAGTTTGTGTTATTGTATCTTTTGATAATTTTTAGTTAGAAATCATGGGTCTAGTGCCTAGATGAGTGTAGAACCATCAATTGACATTGTTGTGTATTTAATTTAAAAGTTGAGATTGACAACCCCAACTTATAGATTAAGTGTTCGATCAAATGCCAATTGATCATGGAGATAATTCTAGAGCCCTAGACCCCCGCTTTATAAATCTTTTTAAAGTTTTTGATTTCATTGATCGTCATTTAAATCACCGTCTTAGATATTATAACTTTAAAAACTAAACTTGATCACGTGTTTAGCGTAATTTTTTCCTTGTTTTCTCATTCATGAATCAATCACAAAGATTGCTTCCGATTAGTCTTCCTCGAGATATTTGACTCGAGTCAAGCTTCCCACTTACAATTGCTTTGTTCTCTTGCAGATGAACTTTTCTAAAATAAAAATTAAGTGCAAAAAAGTTCAATTCAAAATTTGACGCCATTGCTGTGGAAGGCTAAAGGTTGTGATTTTTGTGTTTCCTCTTCGTGACCTTTGTTCTCGTTTTTATTTATTGTTTTTTATAGTGTTTGTTTGTGAATTTTCTTTTTACTTGTTTTTGTTATCTTTCGCCGGTACATTTAATCTCGTGTGTTGAGTGTTGTGTATGTAAGGTACCTCGACAACCTCAATCGCATCCCTTGAGACCCGAGATTCAACAAACCATTTCAAAAAAAAGAGAGAGAATGTCTAACTATCGAGCGTCTCAATCGTATGGCAACCCATACGCTTCTCGTGCCGCTCGACAGGCCATTCCATTGAGCCCCGCAATGCTGGAGTACGATCTTGACGATTTCTACTCCGAACAACTCCCAATTTTCCATGGTCTCCCGAGAAAGGATCCACTTAAGTTCATCTGAAAGTACGATGCCATCACACGAACTTTCCCTCTTCAAGGCCTTACGAAGGATCAAGTGAAGATATGACTCTTTGTCTACACATTAAAGGATTGGGCAAGAACATGGTTGAAAATTTTAGAGCCCGACTCCTTGAAAATGTTGGAGGAAGTTTATGATAGGTTCATGGGACGTTTTACTCACCTCAACCTAGAGATCATCAATGGAGCGATCAATGGGCAGCATTTTCAAATTCACACAGTTTGAGCCAAAATGATCCATATGCTCCACCCGATCACTACGATCCTTATTTTGGCCCTCACGCCCGCCACATGATTCCTATCGTCTGATCTTTAGCGATTCTTATGCCCCATTTGAACATTCTTATAATCCGGGATTTAACCCCTCATACGATCCGTTTCCTCTACCTACTCAAATTCTTTTGATCCGAGTTTTGGGCCTTATGTTCCCCCTACTGAATATCACGAATCGAGATATAATGACTCATATACTCCTCACGAATCATATTCTTATAATCTGATCTATGATTATTATCCCTTGTCCCCTTCATGTAACAATCCATGCTATAATCAACACACCACACCCACTTCACCCACAAAAGTTCATGAAGCTTGTGATGAGGTAAACCGACCTTGTTTAGATGAGGTGCCAAGATTTGATGTGGTGGAATCCACCTTGGATATTTTTTATTCGAGCTTGAGCGCTCATTTGGGAAGGGTGTATAAAGAAGTGGTTATTGAGGATTTGGTTGAGTGCATCGCCCCTCTTATGCTTTTTGATGAAGTTATGGAAAAGAGTGTAGGGATGTTGCCATTGGAGGTCCCGTAAGATGTTGGAGATTCGAGCTTACTTGCTCTTTATGCGGATGGTGGGGTTGTGGTGCCGGTTTTGGAGGAGTTTGAGTTTATTGAGCCACATTTTGTTCCACCCGATGCATTGTTGAAACTTAACTTTGAGGTGGTGGAAGAGATAGTCGAGAAGGAGCCCGATCACCTTCTCCTAAGCCCGAATATGGAATTACATTTTTTTGAAAGCTTTGAGGTGGTGATCAAGAAAACGAAGGAACTTGGATTGGTCGATGGCCGTTCCTTTTGTTCGAAAATTTTTCTAGTTATTTCGGTGACCGAGCATGCTCCATGCTTTGAATAACTTTTGATCTCTTCTTGGTGATCGAATACTCGCATTCTCGGCCTCCGAAGCTAGTTGAAGTTTTTATTTCACTTATCCTAAAACTTTCTTTCTGTGCCTGCCTTGGTGATTTTCATCGCCCGTTCTTACTCTTGGGAGAATACTAAGGCTTGGCACGATCATCACCTATTCTTGGATCTCGGATATCGTCGATCGTATAAGTTTACTCTTGGGTGGCAACCCAAGTTCTTGCTTTTCTTTTCGCTTATTTATGATATTTCTGGAGGATTGGCCAAAGTTTGAGGCCCGTTTATGCGTACCCAAAGGCATACTTTGAAGGATCTAAGGTTTTGCTCGAGGAACGACGTTCAAAGGAGCGAAAACGAGGCCCTTCAAAATTCTCGTCGATCAATGATTTATTTTTTCCCGCGTCGGTGGCCCATCGACAATGCGTTGATCGATTCAAAACTCTCTGTTGTCCCGTTGACAACCCATCGATCGACGCCCATGTTGACGCGAACTCTCTGTCCAACCCGCCCATGGACCATTGATCGACGTCCATGTCGACAAGAACTCTCTGTCCAACCCGTCGATGGGCCGTCAATTAACGCCTCTATCGACACCGACCCAAACCTGGCCACTCACTTCGACTTGGACCCAAAAAAAAAGGGGTACAAAAAATTAAAAAAATTTACATGTCAAAATCTTTCCAAATATCTTCTTCTTTTTATCATATTTTCAAATAAATTTGCAAACAAATTCGATTTTCTTAATAGTAATAATAATAAATAAATAAATTTAAAAAGAACACAAATCTATTTTTCCTTTTTACATTTTATGTTTTTATTTTTGTTTGAGTCTTTTGGTATCTTGTGTTTAAAAAAATAAATAAAAAATACAAAGATACAAAAACATTTCTTATTTTGTATATTTTGATAAATTTTTTTTTTGATTGAGTATTTTGTGTTTGTTTTCCCCAATTACACTTTTTGTAGGTTCCTCTCTACTCGACTACCCATTGGATGTCACTTCACGCTTAACTCATCATCACAAGCGCGACTATAGGGACATATCTCTCTCTCTCCCCCCTTTTACCATATTTCATCTTATTTTATGTGCAATGTGGGCATTGCATAGTTTAAGTGTGTGTGTGTGTGTGTGTGGGGGGGGGGGGGGGGGGGTTGTCCTTGTTTAGTAACTTCTTCGTATGCTTGCTTGTTTATATGATTTGAGTCGTGTGGATTTATATTGGTTGGAAACTTGACGAAGTGACGTGGTTAGATGCTTTGGTTAGGTTGTTTAGATTTTCGTTCGACATTAGTGTATTTGTGGGGCATGAAGTGTAGGAAACCTATGAAGTGATCTGACCTTTGTTCTATTTATGCAATTCGTTCTGAAAGTCAAATACTCTCTACTAGTCCCATTTTCAAATGCCCTCTATAGGAATTTTCATAAATTTTCCATTTCATTTTTGGAGACGTTAAAAACTCCATGTGCTTCTCGAAAAATATTATAAGTTGCAGTTAGCAACAAGAAATTGGAGTCAATGAACTCTCATTTTTGAGTTGTGAATATCATGTTCGTCTAGTACCTCACATTTATGGGTACTCATCAAAAAAAGTTAAAAAAAAAGGGAAGAAAAAAAGAGAAAAAGAAAAAAAATGGTACAAGATGTGATGTGTATATAATAAGTGATGCAATCCTTGTACGCATTTTTATTTTTGTTTTTAGATTCTATTTTGAAGAGGTGCATAAATGATTGGGCTAGTAGGGTGCCGACTTAGTGGTTTGAAGCGTGAATAGACATGGTTGGGGACGTGTATGAAGGGTAGCGCATTATTTAGGCGTTCAGAAGGGATTCTAAACTTCTTATCTCAACGTATCGTGTCGTCCTTTTAGTTGGGTTTCAAATTGATTTAAAACTTAAATCCTCGAATACTTTGAATACATTAGTTTTTAATTTATGGCGTGGTTAGGTTTTTCTCGTCTATGTCTAGGATCGGTTTTGCTTGAGGACAAACAAAAAACTAAGTATGGGGGAGTTTATTTGTACATATTGTGTGTAATTTTTGTATGTTTTTATGTCTTGTCTTGTGTGCTTTAGCCGGGTTTTAGTCTTATTTTGTACTCTTTTTCCTTATTATGTGTTTTCGTAGCTTTTGTTGTCTTTTTAGTACTTTACCTATTTCTCTCTTACTTTTTGTAGATTTTTATGTTATTTTGCTTTTCTTTGTTTTAGGGTAGTCGATCAAGCCTATGAGCATTCCCGAGGATCACAACTGGCTCAATTTGACAATAACACGACTCGGACTCACGAAGCACAACCATAGACCGATGCTCCATCGATGCCTAGTCGACGCGCCATCGACGGGGCCATTTCCTGCATCGGTGGTCAGGCCATTTTTGGGAAAAAGGACTATTTTTTTTCAACACTTTCACCCCTATAAATATAAAACTTCTCCTTAGAAATCAGAGATCTTGAACCCCTTAGGGTTTCACAGCCCAAACCTTCTCTTGTTTTCATCATTTTTTTATTTCACCTTCAAGCATCGAACTCTTAGTGGACTAGCTTAACTCGTAGAATCGTAACTTAACATATAGTCAGCTTTATTTATAATTTGAAGAAGCTCAATGTTCTTGGAGTATCTCTCTCTTTTGGCTTGACGATTCTTGGAACTTTTCTAATTGGGTATTCATTCTCGATTTATTGCATTTTTCTTATTATTTTTAATAAATGTTTGGAGCTATCGATTCTCTTATGTATGAGTTTTATTTTAATTGTTGAAAGTTATGTTTGATTTGTTAATGAAGGTTAATTATTCTCCATTGTTGTTTTCTTATTTTCTTTCAATATTTTTATCTTTAATCATGTTCATGATTGTTTTGAGTTTGTGTTATTGGATTTCTTGATGATTGTTGGTTAGAAATAATGGGTCTAGTGCCTAGATGAGTCTAAAACCATCAACTGACATTGTTGGGTTTTTAATTTACAAGTTGAGATTAACAACCCCAACTCCTATATTAAGTGTTCGATCCAATTGATCGTGGAGACAATTCTAGAGCTCTAGACCCCCGTTTTATTAATCTTTTCAAAGTTTTTGATTTCGTTTCTCATCATTTAAATCACCGTCTTAGATATTACAACTTTAAAAACTAAACTTGATCATGTGTTTAGAGTAGCTTTTTCCTTGTTTTCTCATTCATGAATCAAACACGAAGATTGCTTCCGATTAGTCTTTCTCGAGAGATGCGACTCGATTTAAGCTTTCCACTTACAATTGATCCATTCTCATGCAAACGAAATTTTCTAAAATAAAAAGTAAGTGCAAAAATTTCGATTCAATTTTCACAAGAGGGCGGTGAAGCTGATGGTGTGGGCGGTGGCTTAAAAAGTCTTCGAATGGAGACGAATAGGTTCTATAGTGAATAATATAGTTGTTGCAGATTCTATATTTAATATAATGGTATATTTAAGAAATTATGTAAGACAGAATGAGATGAAAGTATATAGGGAGGTGTGTAGGGAGGAGACAAAATTCTACGCTTGACATTGTTAAGGTTGGAGGTTGGACAATGGAATCGTGCTAATAAAATAATCAAATTGGTATTGCATACTAAATAATAAAGTTGATGTCATGAAATCCATACTAATAACATAGTGTTTCCGGCGAGCGGCGACGACAATGACCGAATAATTTCTCATATGAAAACTTTTTGTTTATGAAGGGTAAATTTATCTTTGTGAAATAGTTATTGGATTGAATGAGAAGAATATAATTAAATTGAACTAGATACTACTCCTTTTAATTCATATTAAATTTGATTTTAGGGGTTCAATTTTGTTACAAATTAGTTGTCATTTTAGAACTTTTTAACACTCTCTTCCAACTTTATCCCTACTTCTTTGAAAAATTAAGACTAACTTATGGTAGTATGATAATTATGAGAACAGAGGGCAAGGGATGAACTAGGAGTATTATTAATTAACTTGAGTGTATTAGTCAAAATCTTATGTTACTTTTGATAGAAACTCTATAGCAACAATTAAAAAGAAACAAATGGAGTATTAAATAATATTTTCTTATTGGATTACATATGATCAAGACCATATGAATAAAGATATCAAAATTCGAAGTTGCAAAACTTATAACTTGGAATAAATGCACGCCATAAATTTAAATAAAAAACCAATAGAGAAAACCGAAGTATTGTTCACTTTAAACTCTAAAAAACCTCTTGTAAACCAAATTAGTTGTTTTATTTGCAATGGTGTCATCCTCTTCATACTATAGAATTTTTAATCCTTTACGATTCTTGACTCTCGATGCCGCAACATAAAGCTAACCATGACTGGACACCGTCCTTGGCAAATATAAAGTAACGAGGAAGAGAGATTGAACCTCAATCTTATTGATAGTCAACGTGAACTAAATAATAATTGAAAACTACCTTCTCTAAATTCTAAATAGAAATAAGCTATTAGGTTTTTAATATCTACTCCGAGAACTCTTTGACTTACCACGAAACTGAGTTTTACAATGATTGTCCAAGGAATAATCTCATATTCCTTGTCAATTGATGGGTTTTGGAATGATCCCATAATCGAGAAAGGCATATGCTTGCATAGACAATAGCTTCTCTACAACTTGATTGCACCATGAATAATCCACCTAAAGCCTCTTCTAAGAATAATAACCTCACCGACAAATGGCAGACTCTTTCTTTCATCTTGAAAGTGCATGCGTGCTTAGGTTGATCTTATCTTTTAGTAAATGAAGTCCTTGCTTCTGTAAGTCATGGGTTTTGAATAGTAATTTTTTGATTTCTCGGTGACGTGTATTAGTTTGTTTAGTGAAGATTATTTATTACTATATTCAAGAGTATTAGTTTATCCTATAAATTAGTTACTTATTTAATATATATATATATATATATATATATATATATATATATATATATATATATATATATATATATATATATATATATATATATAGGGTTGGGTTCAAATGAAAACCAGTCCTTATATGTGAACTTAGGGCTTAATCTACACCATCAATTAATATCATCCAATGGCTATAAGAAAAACAAAATTGAGTTAAAAAAGTCAAAAAAAAAAAAAAACGGTTGTTGGGGAGGGTAAATTAGTATCAAGCAAATCCATAGAAATCATGCCCTCTCAATTATACCATGATATATGGATACAAACTGGCACTTCCCCAAACATTCACATTGAACGAAATTTCACACGAAAGTTGCACATATGAGCAGTGAGATCTCACGAAATTTCTCACAAAAGCTGCAACGACGAGCATCTGGCAATTTTTTGGTGCTTTTGGATTGGAACGATGACGAGACGTCGATTAATCACCGGCATAGTCTGAGTAATTCACCAAAAGGTATGATTTCTAAACACGATTATATTTGATTTTGAAAATATCTGAACCCTAAAACTCAAAAATAAATGCTTTTTTCGGTACAGAAAGTGCTTTTTGAAAAAAATTCAATTAACCAGTTTCTAGTACATAAAGTTCTTTTTCATGTGTCTAGCAGTGTGTGCAATTGATATGTTTAGGTGCCTTCTTGTATGTTGTACACTGCATTTTTTGGTTCAGAAAGTGCTTTTTTTAAAAAATTCAATTAACCGATTTCTTGTACAGAAAGTGCTTTTTCATTTGTCTAGCATTGTTTGCGATTGATATATTTAGGTACCTTCTTGTATGATGTACACTGCTTTTTTCCAGGAAAGAAAGTGATTATTTGAAAAAAAAATGCAATTAACTAATTTCTGGTATAGAAAGTGCTTTTTCTTGTGTCTAGCAGTGTTTGCGATTGATATGTTTAGATGCTTTCTTTTTATGTTGTACACTTCTATTTTACTATATTCAGATGCTTTTAGTTTTATGTTAACCAATTTTAAAATTATAGAATTTATTCTTGGAGTGCTTCTAAATCTTAATTGTGGTGCTTTGGTGAATATTTGATAATGTTGCGGAGTTTGTATAATATGTGGAGGTGGTTATATATTAGATTTAATGGTAAAAATGAAGAAGGTACTCAATAAGTACAATGGTGCTTTCTTTTGTACACTACCACTGCCCAAATCTTTTATAAAGCACCCTAATGTACACTGGAGTATTTTATTTTGTTGTAATTTATAACACAAATTGCCAGTAGTTCATGAAAAGTGATGCTTTCAAATGATGTCTATAGTGCCTTTTGAAGTTATTATAAGTTCTATATGAGTTTTTAAGAAGTGTCTTTACTATATAATAATTTTTTTATTGCTTTTTAATGTGTTTGTGAATAATAGAACATTTATATATATAGTCAATTGAAGGTGCTTCTGTATATGTACAATAATGCTTTGTCTTGTGTTTGGCAGTGCTTTATCTTACTTTGAAGTGTTTTTCGATGAGTATCATGTGGCTCTAAAATAAAACGGGTTAGTTATTTTTATTTTGTAGAATATTAATGTTGTTGTGCAGCAGTTAGTGCTTTTACTTTAATTTGGTAGTGCTATTATATCAAACATATAATGCTTCTATTTATCTAAGATGTGGTGATATGATACTCTTGTGAAAGGGATGTTAAGCATCTACATATTGAGCCAAGACGTTGTTTTGTTGTCGACGTTCATCATCATCCTATCCAGCATCAGCGCTGAATACAGGATGAGTATCCAGATGTGGTGAATATGTGTATATCTAAGATTTTAAGTGTTTTTAAACGAAGATGCTTCTGTAAACTTATATAAGTGATTTCTTTTTTATATGAATATATTGTATTGTTGATGACACCTTTATGAATAAACATTTTCGCTTCCAATACCTCAATTTTTTAAAATTAGTTATTTTGATTTATTGTATATTTAGACTTTGTAAATTGATGCTTGCTATACTCAAATTATGTAAAAGTTCATTTATTTACTTTCAAGTTCCTTATTCAATTGTATACATACTCATTTAGGATCAAAAAGTATGAATGAGTGCCCCATAAAATAATTTATCTAAGTACATCTTTGACCAAAAAAATAAATAAATTACAGGTTTAATATGTAAACATCATAATTGAGAACACTTGCACACATCTAAAAAATGAATGATCAATTGTTAAGAAAATACCCTATCGAAAAAAAAAAACTTTCTCACAACGCATTCTATTATATTTTAAAAGACAATTCACTGCTAATAATAAAGCAGCAAAATTGTACTGTAGAAACTAATTAAATGGAGATTGACAATGTGCAACTCCTTGCGAAGCACCTAATCCGCCAAATGATTATTTTGTGCCTTCTTACAATTCGTATATGATAGCCTTAGTGGTATGAACACATGCATTACGTTATCGCCACGTTCAATACTACTTATCGTTAAAAAATAATTCAATGTCAGAATGCAAGAACAAACATACATTACTACTATTAAAAAGTGATATCCTTCAACCAAACAATAAAACCGAAGTAAATGGTGAAAAATTGCTTCTTTTACGCAATTCGATCCCCGTTTATTTCCATTACATTTTATTGTACCCATCATGGATAAAAAATAAAAACTCAAAACAAGAATAAACACCAAACCTACAAATATAAACTTATTGACAACAAAGAAATCAAAACCTTAATCATATCTTACACAGATAACAACCAGTTCAAACCCCACCAGAGAAAATGAAATTATATAACAATTGTTATAAAAAACCTTAGAACAGAAAAAAAAAAAAGCAGCAATGCTTTGTTACTGAGATATTGGTGCTTTGTTGCCATCCCCCAATTGCTTTCTAGTTAATAAGTAAAAAACTGGGTCTCTACCATACCACCGCGCCATAAACATCACTCCAATCGCGGAAAAACTTTTGCACACACTCCTGATGACTGAATACAAACCTTAAAATCTGCAAGACACTACAAAAATAATAGCTTTTAATGGTTTCATAACATCATTGATCAAAATAAAAGGTAATCACAAGCTCATAAACATGATAATGGAACAAATCTAATTCTTAAATCTTTTTCCCTCGAAAGGCTTATAACTCAATTCACAATATGGCACATAATACTCAATTAGTCCAGGAGATATCTCGACGTGAAACTTGGTCATGCCACTACAATCGTTGTTGCCTACAATACAAAAAATACAAATGTTTGAAACAAAAGAATAGGAAAAAATACAGCATATATCGGTGCTTTATCAGTTATAGGATGGTGCTTTTAGCAAACCAACGTAATTAAATGGCCAAAATTATCTTACGTCGATGGGCCATCGGTATATGATATCTTGATCGTCAATTGTGCTTTGGTCGATGGTGGTGGGGCATAGCAGCCAAAATGGCATGCGTCGATCTCCGTCGATTGCCCATCGGTCGACGGCTTTAAGGATTTCTTGATGACTTTGCTCGGCGTCATTTCTTCTTGATTCACGCACCAAAGGGTTTGTTGGCACTTGCCATCGGGTTATTCGTACTTCGCTCATGTTTCACCTTGGTCCGAGTTGTGTCTTTTAACGGTGAGCCACTTGTGATCATCAGGTACGCACATGAGCCCACTTCGACTAAGTATGACAAAGAGAAACACGAAAACATAAGTGTCCACAATTATATAAAAAAAACATTAAAAGAAGACTCAAGATATAAAATGCTAAATAATGAAAAATGACACAAACTATGACTCAAAATCAACTAAAACATGCAAAACAAAAATTTAAAAATATGCAAAACACACACAAATATGTAGAAATCAATACACACTGATTTATGTCAAATATACACACGCCTAATATGGTCTATCCGATCTCCTTTTAAGACAATATTTCTAAGTATGTAAACTATTTGCAAATATTTAAACATGCAATTAATCACAAGATATTGAAATAAGACAGAGATTTTGAAATATAAAACATCAATTAAAAGGAATTAAGAAATGACTGTCAAAAACTTATCTCCATGTCTTGGAATCAAAGTGTCTGGCGGAACATGGTACACTCAAAACAAATATAGATGTTCAATGAATTCATCTTAAAGCTAATGTATTTATGAAAAATAAAATAAAACTGTTATAAAACAGAGGATTGGTTTGGGATTCTCCATCGTTTTGTCTTGTGGATGGATGGATTGTGTTTTCATTTTCTCCTCGCTCCTTGGTCTCACTCTCACGAGTGCTTTCCCTAAAATATCATACTATACCCCCTTGTGATATCTTATTCTTTGTGTACGAGTTGAGTATTTAAAGAACTCAAAACCCCTAATTTTAACCTAAAAACACAGTTATTAAAATATTCTTGCTACTACTACACCCGACCAAAAGCTTAGGTGATCACTCGGGTACTCCTCTCTGTTGCTCCGCTATCTTTCCCACCCAACCAACACTCGATCAAAACCTTTGGTTTCAGCTTGCGTCTTCATCTAAGTTCACATTCCATCTTCCACACCCGACCTCAGCTCGGGTGTCACCTTGGGTGCACCTATTCAAAGGTCGAGTGATCCTCTTTTCATGTCCGTCTCGTCTCCATTTCTTCTTTCTAACATATTTCGTGCATCCTTTAGTGGCCTCACTTGGAATTATCAATGCTCTCACAACAAAAAACCTAAAAAAACTTATCATTTTACTATTAGAAACAACAAAAACGAGAAAAGCATACTTGTTACAAAGTAATCCATACAATAAGAGAAATCACATGAAAAGTATACGTTTATTCTTCAAAATGCTATAAAATATGCCTTAAAAATATGCAATTTTGCACGTGAACAATAGGTACACTTAATTTATAGTTTTATGATATTTTTGTAGTCTGTCTCTTTTGTTATTTGATATTAATGATAGGGTAATACATAATTTAAAAATTCCACATCAATAATTCTAACTATATATTACACATATACACACAATAAATTATTACAATAAAAGAAATTGTGTAATTATTTAAAAAAATTTAAAAATAATAAACTGATGCAGGAATGTCGAGCTAAACTCTTCAAAGTTGCTTATTATGCGAGGTGGTAATTGATAGAACCAGAACTGAGTTGATTTAGTAAAGGTTGTGGGAAAGACTCGGCATATTATCGTGTCCAAAAATTTATGCAAGATGGCCGCATTTTCGAACCGGCATAGGTGATCCCACGTGTCTGTCGTAAACCTAAGGACTGATAAGAGGCTGGCAAGTCATCTATCATGACGTTCTCAGTGAATGGGGCGCTCCGGTGCATCTGTATTGCCATGTTACCTAAAACTTTTTGCTTCACCTTTATGACCTGCTTTGTAAATTTTACATTTGCTCAGTAGGGTAAGATGCACTCCTGTTTGAAGTATCACTATCTGAACCAAAGGTGCTCTCCTCCTCCCGATAAGGGGACTTTGCCACGCCCTGAGTGGTTTTGGCAGTTCCTGCTTTCGGTGGCTAGCCGCCTCTGGGCAGATGGTGAGAATTTTGCTCATTTCTTATCTACTGCCTCTGCCACCACTTTACCGATCAGGTTGGATATTTGTTACAAAAAGGAATCTCCTACCAGCCTTCCGATTCCATCTGAAGGGTTTGAGTTTAGGGATGTTCCGGGAGAAGGCCACGGCCCATCCTCCTTGTCTGTGGCTGGTGGCACCACTACCTCTTCTAGAGTCACGATAGGTATAACAGAACTTGGTGTGCCACCTAGTTCTTTCGCTAAGTTTCATCAAATTTCTTCTATTTCTATCATCCCACTCCTCACATCTTAACCCAGTTCGCCTTCCCATAGAGAATGCCAATTTGATTCACCTGAAAATACTAACCGTCGTATGAAGATACTTGTTTTGCATGTAATTGTGGTGTTTTTCTCGTGTTTTTAATTAGGGTTTTATATTGTTTTTAGTAGTTTTTGAGTGGATTAGTTAGTTTTCTATGTTATTTTTTTCTTGTTTTATTGTTTTTCGTGTTTCTTGTTGATTTTATATTTAATTTGGTTAAATGAGTTCAATTGATTTGAGGATTGGTGAAATTCTTGGGTTTTTATGTTCAAAATTCTTATTTTATAGGCAAAATTCTGGAATACTAGCCAAGAGCCCGCATGGCAAGCCAAAATTGAGGCCAAGCCCTTGGCGCTCGCTAACTTTGATGCCGAAAACTCGCGGCCAAGTAGCCACCCGATACGCATGCTGGCACCCGCACGCAGCGCCCACCTATCGCACGCATGCCAGGCAGTCCCGCCCGCGCCCCGCGCCCAGCGCTGGCGCTCGCCAAGACTCCCGCACACCGCCTAGCCAAGGCCGACGCCAGCATTAGCCAAGGTCAATGCCAGCGCCCCAGCCGCCCAGTGACCAGCCACCTGCCGAGCCATGCGCGCCCAGGCTCAGCCATTACCGAGGCACCTTGAGCCAAATCAAGCCCAGGGTCGAACCAAGTGGTTAGGAAGGTCAACACGGGTTTGGTCAAACCTGGAAATTTCAAACCTTAAAGCCCAATTTGACCCATTTAAACCCAATTAAACCTATTATAAATAGAATCCAACTCTCATTTTTTAGAAAACACATTCTCCCAACCTATGCTTGGGTTTGAGACTTGATTTCTCTCTCTAGATTTAATTTCAAGCTTTTCCTTGGGTTTGTAAGCTCAAGAAGAATTGAAGTACTCCCTTAGATTTTTATTTTCATTGTAACTTCATTCAAGCTTTTGGATTCTTTTCTTAATTCAAGTAAGCTTTCCTTTAATTTCATGTTTGTTCTTCAATTCATGCTTGTTCTTCATCTTATGCCTTTTGCCTTAGCTCTTAGATTAGTTGCTAGATCTTGTGAATTGGCTATGTAATCTAGGTGAGTGGCACACCAAGATCATAGATCGAGTCCTTGATCGTTTTTATTTTGAATATTTCATATGTTTCATGCCTGTTCTTCATTTTACGAGTTTTGCCTTAGCTATTAGAATTGCTGTTAGATCTTGTGAATTGGCTATGGAATCTAGGTGAGTGACACATCTAGATCATAGATCGAGTCTCGGATCATTTTTATTTTGATTATTTCATTTGCTTTATATTAGTTTTTGTTTTCATGCATAGTTTTTCGTTAAACCCTAGATCTACGCTTCATCTCTTGTTATTTCTCATAAAGCTTTAAACTTTCACGTCAACTTTTATTGCTCTTTCTATTGGTGCTTTCAATTTTTGTTAATTTTCGTTATTTGAGTTTTTATGCATAGTTGTGCCTTAGGATTTCATGCTTGTACTTGGTGAAACATTGCATTTTATTGCTTATTTTCATTATTGCTTGCAATTTCGATAAGGCACACACTCGAGGCATTTACTTTCCTTTTATTTCCTTTATTTACTTTAATTTCGTCTATTTTTGGTTTCTCCTCTATTTTCCCAAGCTAAAAACACGTTCATCCTTATAATCGACTCGAATTCTGATAATACCAAGCCATGAACCCATTGATATATTCATCACCCCTAAAATTACCCATTCAAATTGGCATCGTTGTGACTCGGATTGGTTAAGGTTTTCGATTAGCTTGTAGTTTCTTTGAGTTTCTAGCTTTCTTTCGTATTTTTCGTTTTTATGGAATGTTTGCAAGGTCCGTATGGTAATGGAGGGTACATCCCCAACATGGGAGGGCATGGTGAAAACCATGTAGGGAATGGAATGATGTATAATGGATTTGGCAACGTGGGAGGGCATGATGCAAACCACGTTGCCAATGGTGAAATCGGCCATAGACAACCCAACATGGGAGGTCATGGTGCAAACCATGTTGGGTATAGTGGATTCATGGGTACGAATGGTCCGTATGGTAGATATGATGTGCCTAATAACTTTCCGAATATGCATAATCCATCATCCGGTCCATATGGTGGTTATAAAGCTCCCAATCAATGTACGAATATGTCTAATGGAGGCTTCGTGAGTCCGAATGGGTATGAGGGTGGCTAAACCCCGACCTATATGGAGGTTCTCCTACTTCCAAGTTCAATCGTGCCCCGATTAGTGCCACCAATAGTGCCCCAAAGCACGATCCATATTGGATGTTTGGCTCTACTGTCGCAAGTGGGCCCCCCGTCCGTACTGTGGCGAATGTGAACAGATCATTTCTGGGGACGTTTCATCCACCTCGCGTATCCCCTCCTCCCGAGCGAAGTTCTTCTCAAGCAGTGTTCTGTCGTTCTAATGAAGTGAGTAAAACTTCTTCCCCTAGGGAGCTTGAGTTCGAAAAGGCCCTAGCGTCTTTGGAGATTCAAATTGCTAAGTTGTCAAACCTGAGCCCGAATCCTCCTTGTGAATGGTGTGGATATTTGGTCATAATACCAAGGCTTTCCCTTAAAATACCTCGCTCAATATGCTGATGCCTCATTCAGAGGAAGTGTATGGGGGTCATGGATATCAAGCGGGACCCGGTTGGGCTATACCATCTTTTGCTCCACCACCGACTCATACTCCTCTTGTACCTCTTCACGTGGGCCATTTTGTCCAACTCTCATGATGATTGCTCCTACCCCATCTCCCGTTACGGATCTCTTGGTCATTATTTGAAAATTGCCAAGTCCACTTTGACATACTCTTCCGGTCGTGGTCCTTGATAAGTGTGGGGTGGTTGATAATATGGTTGTCTCGTCATTGGAAGAGGACGTGGTTTCGATTCTGTGTGTTCTTACCTCTACACATTATCTTTCAAAAAAATCATATTATAAAATTAGAAAGCTTGAAGAGTATCTTGAGGGGATCGGTGATTTGTTTGAGTTAACCCCCAATGAGACCGAGAGGAGGAACAAGCCCGAGCTTAAGCCTCCTCTATCTCCCATCAAGCTGTTCTATTTGGAGAAAGAGGAGAGCAAGCCGATTATCATCTTTGCAAATTCGGACCGAGAGGAAGAGGAGGGGTCGATTGAAGAGATTAAGATTCGTAAGGGTGCTATTGGTTGGAGACCCAGAGTTAATAAGGGAGCTAGCCCTTGGACTTACTTGCATAAACTCGTCTTGGAGGATGATGCCAAACCACCTCGTGAATTTCAAAGGAATTTGAATCTAAAGTTTAAGGAGATAGTGGAAGACGAGAAGATGATCGAGGACAAAAAAGGAAAGTTACTGGCCACGAGGGCTAAAACGGGATGGAGGATGTTGATCAAGTTTAAGAAGTTTCATGCGGCCGCCAAGAAAGATCGTTTCCCTCTCCTGTTTATCGACCACATGATGGACAAGCTAACCGACCCTTACTCCTTTTATTTTATTGATGAGTCATCGGGTTATTTCAAAACCACAAATCCACCCGAGGATTTACCCATGAAGACTCCTAATTTCCCAATTGGAACACTAGACGACCACTATTCCTATCGATTCCTATACGAGTTATCGGGCCACTACAAAACCACCATTCCACCCGAACATCGAGCCGAGATGACCTTTGGAATGCTTACTTTTCAAAGACTTTTATTTGGGCTTTGCAATGCCCCGAGAACATTCCAAAGAGTGGATCCTACCGACAAGGAGGATATTATTTTGGTGGATCCTCCCGTTCTCTTTCCACATTGACCAAAAAGGGAGTTCGTCAAGATAGTGACGTAAAACAAGCGCTTCTTGGGAGGCAACCCATGTTCTTTTCGTTTATTTCTTTTATTTTTACATTTCTTACTTTCTTTCTTATTACAAAAATCAAAAAACATACGAAAAATTGAAGAATTTAAAAAAAATTGTTGTCTTTTGTTCTTTTTAAACCTTGTTTTGTTTTGTTTTGATTCATGTACATATTTGCTTGTGTTTTTGACTTTGTGTGATTTTCCGTTTTAGTGTTTTGCTTTTCGAATCCAACCTTGACCGAATTGTTGAGCTAGTAACGTTCATGGAGCTGGGAGACACAAGCCATGCTCGGTGCTCGCTTGGATTGCTTAGATGCTTAAATGGACCCCACCGAGCCCGACCCAAACTCGCTCGGTTAAGGAAGTTTCTATTTCACCCTCCTTTTACTTGATTTTAATTAAAATTCAAAGAGGGCATTGCATGGTTTAAGTGTGGGGTGGGTAGGTGGTTAGGGTCCGGGTGTCACGAGCATGATTTGTCTTTCTTAACTCGAGCCTTGGCGAAGTGACTCATTCTTGGCGAAGTGATGCTTACTAATTGCGCATTTATATGGTTGAGTCGTTTTTATGTCTTTTGTGTCTTTATTACATTGTTGAGCAACCACCATATGATTGGAAGTTTGAATAGTTTACTTGTCGGGTTTTTACATGTTTATGCCCTCTTGTGCAAAGAGTTGAATTTTTGTGCTTCGTCCAAAACCCGCACACACACACATACACACATATATATATTATCAACATTTACTCGTGAAATGATTGCAAGATTCTAAAAGAACTATTGATTTTGTTTCCAAAACCCGATGCAAACTAGTGAGTAACCTTGTGTGAATTATCGGTTTTGCTTGCATTTTTATGGAAATTGCATTGAGGTGGCTTGATTTTGCTCATACATGAATGAATTTGGAAATGACCTCGAGGCACATATATCACCCTTATTCCGGCCATATCCAAATATAAAAGCTACTTAAATATCCCAAATGAGCTCCTTTGAGCCTATACCCCATTTCTTGTTAGCCAAGCTCGATTTGTGAGGAAGTCATCGATTTGGTTTCACTTGAGAAAGAGTAATATAAGCAATGCTTGATGATAATGAGTTTATGTTTATACTTTCATCATATTAATAAGGATAAGCACAAGGATATTTCTTTTTACATAATGTTCATTGCATGTACATTCTCGATTCTTTTCGTTGTTCGAGGACGAACAAACCGATAAGTGTGGGGTGGTTGTTTTGCATATAATTGTTGTGTTTTTCTCGTATTTTTAATCAGGGTCTTATATTGTTTTTAGTAGTTTTTGAGTCGATTAGTTAGTTTTCTAGGTTATTTTTCTTGTTTTCTTGTTTTTCGTGTTTCTTGTTTATTTTATATTTAATTTAGTTAAATGGGTTCAATTGATTTGATGATTGGTGAAATTCTTGGGTTTTTATGTTAAAAATTCCTATTTTATAGGCCAAAGATTCTGTAATACTAGCCAAGGCTCTCCATGGCAAGCCAAAATTGACGCCAAGCCTTGGCGCTCACCAACTTTGTCGCCAAAACTCGCGCCAGGCAGCACATGACACGCCCGCGCGCATGACGACACCCCTTGCGTGCAGCCCCGCGTGCAGCGCCCACCCCCCGCACGCATGCCAGGCAGTCTCCCTCGCACGTGCCCGCATCCACCCGCGCCCAGCGCTGGCGCTCGCCAAGACTCCCGCCACACCGCTCGCCAAGGTCGATGCCAGGGTCCAAGCCCAGCGCCCCGGCCGCCCAGCGCCCAGCCACCTGCCGAGCCATACACACCCAGGATCGGCTATTATCGAGCCACCTTGAGCCAAATCGATCCAAATCAAGCCCAGGGTTGAGCCAAGTGGCTAGGAAGGTCAACATGGGTCAATTTTGATCAAACCTAGAAATTTCAAGCCTTAAAGCCCAATTTGACCCATTTAATCCCAATTAAACCTATTAAAAATAGAATCCAACTCTAATATTGTAAAAAACACCTCCTCCCAACCCATGCTTGGGTTTGGGACTTAATTTCTCTCTATAGATTTAATTTCAAGTTTTTCCTTGGGTTTATAAGCTCAAGAAGAATCCAACTACTCCCTTGGATTTTTATTTTCATTGTAATTTCATTCAAACTTTTGGATTCTCTTCTTAATTCAAGTAAGATTTCCTTTAATTTCATGTTTGTTCTTCAATTTCATGCTTGTTCTTCATCTTATGCTTTTTGCCTTAGCTCTTAGATTAATTGCTAGATCATGTGAATTGGCTATGGAATCTAGGTGAGTGGCACACCAAGATCATAGATTGAGTACTTGATCGTTTTTATTTTGAACATTTCATATGTTTCATGCTTGTTCTTCATTTTAAGAATTTTGCCTTAGCTATTAGAATTGTTGTTAGATCTTGTGAATCGGCAATGGAATCTAGGTGACCGACACATCTAGATCATAGATCGAGTCTCGAATTATTTTTATTTTGAGTATTTCATGTTCTTTATTTTGGTTTTTATTTTGATGCATAATTTTTTGTTAAAACCTAGATCTAATCTTCGTTTCTTGTTATATCTCGTAAAGTTATAAACTTTAACGTCAACTTTTATTGCTCTTTCTACTGGTGCTTTCGATTTTCATTAATTTGTATTATTTGAGTTTTATGCATATTTGTACCTTAAGCTTTCATGCTTGTACTTTGTGAAACATTACATTTTATTGCTTATTTTAATTATCGCTTGCAATTTCCATAACGCACACGCTCGAGGCATCTGACCAATTTGAATTTCCTTCCGAAGACAAAGAAAGATGTATATTGAATTCATGTTTATTTCCTTTATTTGCTTTAATTTCATCTATTTTCATTTTTCCTCTATTTTCCCAAGCTAAAAACACGTTGATCTTCACAATCGAATCGAATTCCGATAATACCAAGCCATGAACCCCTTGATATATTCATCACCATTAAAATTACCCTTTCAATACTCTTCCGCCGTAGCCTGAGAATACTGCAAGGAAACGAGTTAAAAAAAGACCACCAGAGGGGTTCCGGTGAAGCCCTCTCTGAAGCTTAAGTTAGTTTTGGGGTTAAGTCATTCCAGAATAAACCAAATGCAAAGATAGAAGTGACACCGCCATTGCACTGCTAGCTGGGGTATTTCTACCTTGGATTGGTTGGGCATCTCTGGGATCTCGGAGAATTTCCCGCGAATCACGGGCCATTATTCAGATAATTTTGACTACTAAGCTCTCCTAGAATGACCAGACCTAGGTAAATCCGAGTTGCCCTTATCGCCTTCCCTGCTCAGGACATGATCCTCTTCTAAACTTAGGCTTGGACTTCAAAGGACATAACCTTCTATTCCTTTGTAGGCCACCAGGAATTCTTTGGTTTAAGGGTGTTAATCTGAGGTTTGAAAAAAGATCTATACTCCATTTGACATACAAAAAAGCTCACTTGGTAATTCTTAATAATAAAAAAATGAGAGTTATATTCGAACAATACTGACTTTTCCTTTACATATTGACCGCTCAGAAGAAGACATTTATTATTCCTCCGTCTCACCGAAATATTTTCATATCCATTTTAATCCGTCCCAACAAAATAATTCAATTATCATATTTAACATACAATTAATTTTCCATTTTCACACATACCCTTAGCTAATATTTTTCAATTTTATTATTTTAAGAAGTGAACATCTTTCTTAGTAGTGGGGTCGGGGGAAAGAATAGAGGCGATTTCACTATATTTCTGACCGGGGACAGGCCCTATCATAAGAATATTATTTTTATTAGGGCGGTAGCTCTGAAAAGACAAATTTAATTTCCTGTCTTTTCTTTCATCTCAGGAGAAATACGATCGGAAGGAGCTAATTCAAAACCCCTCGCCTGATCATTTCTCATTTTAGTCCTCCCTCTTGGCATGGCATACCCCTGGTTCAGTTCGTCATTCCTGGGATGACATGATACCTGGAACTTTCCACCCTTCTCACTAGCTTAGCTAAGCCAATTTCTATAGGCCAGGGCTAATATCTAGCCCTGCCTTAGCTGGGGTCAGTCATGAGGTCAGCCTTGTGCAATGAGAGTTCGGCTTGGCTCAATTTAAGTCGTATCACATATTAAATATTAAAATTATGTATTTTTGCATTTGTGGATATATATTCGTATTAACAATATTAAGTTTTCGTTAATATTCAAGTATCAAATGTGTTACGTTAAAAAACACATAAGCAAGCAAAAAAATATGAAATAAAAAAATTATGTTCTCTTTTATTTTTAAAAGCTATAAACCTTCATACTATCAAATAATCAATTACCCTTCAATTCTCCGATCTATATTGGAATGGATAAGAATTCTTATGTGCGTGTTTTATTTATTTCAAATTTAGACGTCGAGCAGGTCGTGTTTTTCTTTAACAAATAGAAATTTGATGTCTACGTATAGAATAAGTGCACATGCCACTGAAGAAGTGTTTTTGTTAAAAACATATTTCTCACTTACCATTTTGATATTGGAATCAGTAATGACCATGATTTTGCACGGTTTTTTTTATTAGGATAACATGTCTAATCTTTTTTATAAAACTTGAGCAGGTGACAATACTTAGTCAATATTATTTGTTTTTTTTTAAATAGTACCAGAAGTTCAATAGTTAAAAATGGTGTCATTTTGGATAACAAATACGATGTACTTTACAGTCCCTAACTATCAATGAGGTACCAAGCTCACATTAATGTATAATGGTGCAATCAGTTCAGATCCATCAAATACCTTTTCATGTATATAAGTAAGGGTCATGATCGTGTGAGCGTGTCTAGCACAGAAGGTGCCAATGTTGAGGTTGCAATAGAACTACTGTCTAATGAGACCAAGAACTACTACAAATATATATACATCTCTATGTGAGTCTCTTTGGTGTCTTTTCTCATTGGATATCCATTATAAGAATCCATGTGTACAAAGATTTAGCTCCCACCTAACATATGAATAACCAGTTTTCTATAATGATGATGATATGGTTGTTTGACTTTTTATTGAAGAAAATGGAAGGCAATAAATGTTTCTTTCTTTGAAGGAGTGCAATAAGAAGCATCTTGAAGCCATAAGTTTGTCTTATTCAGAATTTCTTAAAAAGCTTTTTGTCATAAGATGTAACAAACTTGGACAAAAAGACAACATGGCATTAAAATTGGTAGGTCACATTACATTTCCCCCATGTTGGAGAAGCATACTTCTCATCCATAATGCTACATCATTTTCGAGGCACAAATTGATACGGAGATATATGGACCATTGAAAATATTGTGTACCATAATTTCAAGGCTGCAAGTTATTTTCTGGTATTGTTGGATAATGATAAAGAATACGTTGATGGGATTGTCAAGGCAAGTTATTTGGGTTCGCCACCATTTCTCAGAAAGTTATTCGCATCGTTGATTATATCTGAAAGTGTTTCAAGACCAGAACATATGTGAGAAAAGACTTGGTAATTTCTTGCTAAATACATCCTACAATGACAACATAGAAATCTTGATAAAGAATGTACTTACTATTGAACTTAAGAAAATTAAATATATTAGTTGGTTATATTTGTAAGTGATTTTCATTTGTTTTTGCATCGTATGTTGTGTGCTTTTAGGGTGTTTAGGTTTATCTTTTATTCTTTTTTATTCCTTTTGATATTTTTCGTCTCGCTTGGTGTTTAATATGTTTTTACTTTATTTTATATGAAATAATCTAATTTTGCTTTATTTTAGTGTGATAGCTCAAGACGACGAAGATTGGACGAGCAATGTACTGAGCTGACACTGGGTACCAGCCTGACACTGGGTTACCCAGTCTCCGAGTTCTACCGACACTAGTTGCCGAAGCCACCAACCTGCGCCCGCGTCGATCGACGGAGCTAGGATCGATGCAACTGCAATTGTGCGTCGACCAAGCGTCGACGGTGCGTCCCTTTCAATTACTTGCAAGATTCGGGTTAAAGAGATCTTCATTTCCTCATTTGTTCTTCGTCCGTCAATCAAGATCGCAAGTTCAAGTCTTCATTTACACGTTTGTTCTTCGTCTTTCTTTTACTTTTTAATTTTTAAACTTTAGTTTTTTAGACTTTAGATGTTAGATATATTAGTTCGTAGTTCGTATTTTAATTTCTCGTTTGAACATTGTTACTTTTCTCAGTTATTTCGTTCTCTTTCACTTTCTCATTTCTGCAATTTGAATGACTTATTTGCTTTAGTAGTTTAGTTATGATTTCTCGTTGTTTCAATGCTTAGAGATTCTCATGCTTTTAATTGGGAAAAATATTCTTTTCCACCTGTACTTGTAGCGTTTTTATGGTTTGCAACCTAATGTTTTTCTTGTTGTTATTAACAACCCAAAGTATGCGGGTTTTGATCTTTGCAACCTTCAGGCTATTTTTCATTCAAAAAATGGTTGAATCGAAGCACGTAAACCTCATGCCTCATTCTAAAAACATGAAAACATTGCCCAACATAATAATTGGTGATGAGGCATGAGATTTACGTGCTTCGATTCAACCATTTTCTGAATGAAAAATAGCCTGAAGTTTGCAAAGAGCAAAAACCTGCATACTTTGGGTTGTTAATAACAACAAAAAAAACATTAGTTTGCAAACCATAAAAACCCTACAAGTACATGTGGCAAAGAACATTTTCCCCTTTTTAATTTTATGCTTAATAGAATAATTGTACGTTAAAACTACATTGATGCTTGCTTCGAGTCTTTCTTAATTGATCGTGTTCTTGCTTGCGTTGAAATTATGTTATTGAATATGTTGATGGTTGTTGGCTAGAATTTATCGTTCTAGTTCCTAGAGTCATTTAGAACCATATATTGGGATGATTTGATGCTTAATTTACAAGTTGGGATTGACAACCCTGGCTCGTAGATTAAGGTGTTCGATGAAATGCCCTAGTGATCGTGGAGATGATTCCAGAGCACTAGAACCCTCATTTTCTTAATCGTTTCAAAATTTTTGATTTTATTGCTCGTAGTTTAATTCATCGTTATAGATTTTAGAATTTCTCAAATCAGAACTTGATCGCGTGTTTAGTTTAGTCATTTTCTTTGTTTCTCATTCGTAAAATCAAACACCGAAATAACTTTCGAATTAGTCTTCCTTGAGATTCAACTCGAGTCCAACTTACCACCTACAACTGCTCCGTTCTCTTGCGGACGAGCTTTTTATTTTTAATAAAAGTAGGTGTAAAAATTTCGATTCAGATTTGGCGCTGTTGTCGGGGAAGGCTAAAAGTCGTGATTTTTGGTGTTTGTTCTGTGTGACTTTTGTTCGTGTTTTTATTTGCTTTGTTAGTGTTTAGTGTTTATTTGTGATTTTCCTTTTTTATTTCTTTTTGTTATTATCCGCCTGTACATTTAGGGGGGTGTATTCATTTAAGACTTTTAAAGACATTTTAAGATTTTTAAAATTCTGGTGTATTTAATTAAGACATTTTAAAACTTCTAAAAGTCTTGAGGTATTTAATTGAGATTTCCAATGACTTATTAAATGTACATAAAAGTCTCAAGGTATTCATTTGAGATATTTTGAAATCTTAAATTGTCATGAGGTATTTAAAAAGTCAAATACTCTTTGGATTTGTATTTTGACTGGATTTTCCTAGACTTCTAAGTTAATTATATACACTAAATCCCACTACCAAATCCCATCTTTAAACATGAGATTTCACAAAACTTTTATAAACTCCCAACAAATATATAAAATCCATACAAATCTTATAGTGAAACAAATCTTAAAATGTCTCTATAAGTTTCAAATGAATACACCCCCCTTAGTCTTGTGCATTGAGTGTTGTGATTCCAAGGTACCTTGACGACCAGGATTCAACAAGCCATATATAAAAAAAATAAGAAAAAAAATTACTTAAAAAAAATGATGTTCTTGCCCAACGTCCGATTGGCGTGGATTTCGACGGCTATTCCATTGAGCCCGAAATGAGAGAGTACGATCCTGATGAGTTCTACTTCAAGCAACTTTCAGTTTTTCATGGGCTCCCAAGTGAATACCCATTCAACTTCATCCAAGAGTTATAAGGCTATAACATGCACATTCCCCTTTTTGGCCTTACGAGAGGATCAAGTGGAAGATGCGACTTTTTCATATTCACGTTAAAGGATCGGGCTAGTAAAGTGGTTGACAATCTAGAACTTGATTCCTTGAGAATGTGGGAGGAAGTAGTGGATCGGTTCATATGGTCATTCAACTCATCCACTACAAAAAAAATCCGGCAATGCTGACGGCCAAATCCGTCAGTATAGGGAATACTGACGGCCTCCTGACGGATAATGGCCGTCAGCATTTTTGTGGTCAGGATTCCAGTATCCTGACGGCTTTAACGTACCCGTCAGGAATACTGACGGCCTGCTGACGGGCATCGGCCGTCAGTAATACTTCCCGTCAGTAATACCCCCCCCCCCCCCCCCCTTTTTTTTTTAATTTTATAAATGCTGACGGGCTGGCCCGTCAGCATTTTTAAAATATTATAAAAAGAAATTGGGCGGGCCTAGCCCAACCCGCAGGAGGGCAGGCCTAACCCAGCCCGCAGGGCAGGAGCCCAGCCCGCAGGAGAATTTAATTCACCACATGTGGCATGGGTGGGATTCGAACCCCAGACCTCTTGCAAATAGAGGAGTGGTGTTACCATCTCGCCAAATCGATTACATGTGAAAAATTATATACTTTTTATATATATTAGATATATAAATTAAGTTATAAGTATAATTATAATTAATTATATTATATTTATAAATGTAGATTATATTTATGAATAATAATATATAAATGCATAATATTATTATAAATATATTTATAAATAAATATATATATATATATATATATATTTATATATATATATAAATAATTATAAATATATATTATTTGAAATATATAATTATTATATATTGTATATTAATAATAATATATTATTTTTATAAATATATAATATTATTTATAAATATATAATTATTATATTATATTATATTTATAAATAATTAATATAATTATATATTTTATTTTATAAATAATAAATTAAATTATAAATATATAATATTATTTTATATGTATTATAATTATAATATTATAAATTATATTTTAAATAAATTGCTGACGGCTTGCCCGTCAGCTTTTTTTTTTTTTTTTTTAATTTTTATTTAATAATTCTGACGGGCAAGTGCCGTCAGCATATATTTTTTTATTTTTTTAATTAAAAATTATATCTTGACGGGCAAGGCCGTCAGGATAATTAAGCGGGATAGTTTCCCGCTCTTTCCCTGAGGGGATACTGACGGGTATATATGCTGACGGCCATGGCCGTCAGTAAATCCGCCAGCATTTTTTTCTGCCAGTATTTCCGTCAGCATTGCTGACGGCTTTTTGCCCGTCAGCATATCCGCCAGAATTGCCGGATTTTTTTGTAGTGATCTAAATGGGCCCCACCTTCAAATTCTTACAAATCGAGCCTTAATGATCCATATGATTCACTTTATCACTACGATCCTAGTTTCGGCACTCACACCCTACCACATAGTTCCTATTGCCCGACCTTAAACGAGAATTCTTATAATCCGGTTTTGGTACCTTCATACGCTCCCTCCGCCTCACCTTTTTACACGGGATATGATTCGTATGATCCACCCAATTCCTATTCTTCGAGCTATGACCCGTTTCCTCTTCTTACATCAAATTCTTATTATCCGAGTTTCGAGCCGTATGTTCCTCCAACCACATATCACGAGATATAATGATCCGTGTGCTCCTTGCGAATCATATTCTTATAATCCGAGATATGATTATTATCCCTTGTCTCATTCGTGTAACAATCCAAGTCCCAACCATCACACCATACCCATTTCACCCATAACTGATCATGAAACTCGAGATGAGGTAAACTGACCTCATTTTTATGAAGTGCTGATATTTGATGTGGTAGAGCCTACCTTTAATGTTTGTTCGGAAGGAGTTTGTAAGGAGGCTTAGATTGAGGATTTGGTTGAGATCGCCCTCTTGATGACGTTGTGGATAAGAGTGTGGGGGTATTGCCGTTGGAGTTCCCAGAGGATGTTGGAGATTCGAGCCTACCTACTCTTTGTGAAGATGGTGGAGTTGTGGTGCCAGTTTTGGAGGAGAGTGAGATTATTGAGTCACATTTTGAACCACCTGAAACTTTGTTGAAACTTAATTTTAAGGTGGTGGACGAGATAGTCGAGAAGGTGTCCGATTGCCCTCTTTTAAACCTGATTTTAACTTTACATGCTTTTGAGGGCGTTGATTTGGTGATCAAGGAAACAAAAGAGTGTGGATTGGTTGATAGACGTTTCATTTTCTCGACAGATTTTCTAATTCTTCCTGTGATCGAGGATCACCCCATGCTACAATTTCCCTTTGATATCTTCGTGGTGATCGATTACTCGCAATTCCGACCTCCGAAGCTAGTTGGAGTTTTCACCTCACTCATCTCTGGACTTACTTTTCGTGCCCGCCTTGGTGATTATCATTGTTAGTTCTTGCTATTGGAGAATACCAAGTCGTGGCACGATCTTCATTTATTTTTGGATTCGGGATGACATCGACTGTGGACGTCGTCAAGCTTTCGACGTTAAACAAGCGCTTCTTGGGAGGTAACCCAAGCTTTTCGTTGATGCTTTTTCTTGTGTATTTTTGTTTCTTTTTGTTTCAGTCTCCCTTCGATTTTGACGCACGTTGGACATTTTTGGATGCTCGACTCATCACCACAAGCCCGATTACAGGGATGTCTCTTTTTCTCTTACCTTTTACCATACCCAGCTTAATTTTTCCTATTTTACAATGTGTACATTGTATGGTTTAAGCGCGTGCGTGTGGGTGGGGGGGTTCCTTGGTTAGTAAGTTTTCGTATGCTTGCTTGTGGTTGATCTGAGTCGTGTGTATTCATATTAATTGGAACCTCGACGAAGTGACTTGGTTAGATGCTTTGGTTAGGATATTTAGACTTCCATTCGAACAAGTAATTGTGGGGAAAGAAGTGTAAATAATCTATGAAGTGTTTTGTCTTGTTTCGTTCCAAAGAGTCGAATACTCTCTACTAGCCCCATTTTCCAATACCCTCTATAGGACTTTATGTAATTCTTCTTTTTATTTTGGAGACGTTAAAACTCCATGTGCGAAATTGAACAAGGTTATTAGTTTCACTTTGCAAATTAAGATTGGAGTCAATGAACTTTCGTTTTTGATTTATGTAAATTATGCTCGTTTAGTACCTCATCTCTATGGGTACTCGAAAAAAAAAGAAAAAGAAAAAGAATAAAAAATATATATATATATATATATATATATATATATATATATATACTATATATATATATATATATATATATATATAAAAATAAAAATAAAAACAATAAGTACAAGAAGAGAAATCCTTAGGCTAGTCGGGTGACGACTTGGTGGTTTGAGCAAGAATAGACTTTGACCGAGGCATGGATGGATGACGTACATGGAGGGCAACTCATTACTTTCAGGTGTTCGGAAGCTAGTCTAAATCTTTTATCTCAACGTTATCGTGTCGTTCTTTTAGTTGAAGTCCAGTCGATGTAATGCATTAACTTTTAGAATCATTTGAATGCATTAGTGGTTAGTTCATCGGGTGGCTAGTTTTGTTTTCTTGTTTACGTTTAGGTTCGATTTTGATTGAGGACAAGCAAAAAGGTTAGTGTAAGAGAGTTGTTTTTCGTGTGTTTTTGCATTGTGTTTTGTTTGTTTTTACGGGTTTTAGGTTTATCTTCTTCTCGTTTCGCTTCTTTTTGGTGTTTTTCATTTCTTATCTCGTTTAATGTTTTTCTCCCTTATTTTATAAGTCAACATCTAATTTTGATTAATTTTCTTGTTTCAGCTTCGAAATGAAGAAGACCAGATGAGTGACGTGCCGAAGTATTGCAGACGCCCGCAACCAGCGCCCGCATCGACACCAAAGATGCCCGCGTCGATTGACGCTGGGTCGATGCAAACCTTCTGAAGCGTCGATCCTCGCTCCGTCGATCAACGCACAAGTAGATGAAAATCTTCTGAAGCATCGATCCTAGCTCTCGTTGATCGATGCACTGCCTAGTCGACACGAGTACTCTGGCTTGCATCGATGCCGATGTATGGCTCGCGTCGATCGACGCTATGATGGTTTGAGCGGTTATTTTCGGGAGAACTTATAAAAACCCACCATTTTACTTCAGAAGGAGGAGGTTCTTCGAGTGCTGGGACCTGGGAAAGAGGGAAGAAACATAGAAATTCCCTCGGTTCTTGTCCCTTTCAATTACGTGCAAGATTCGGGTTGAAGAGATCTTCATTTCCTCGTTTGTTCTTCGTCCGTCAACTAAGATCGCAAGTTCAAGTCTTCGTTTCCTTGTTTGTTCTTCGTCTTCGTTTTACTTTTCAGTTTTTAAACTTTAGTTTTTCAGACTTTAGATGTTAGATTAGTTCGTAGTTCGTAGTTTAATTTCTCGTTTGAACATTGTTACTTTTCTCGGTTAGTTCGTTCTCTTTCACTTTCTCGCTTCTGCAATTTGAATGACTTATTTACTTTAGTAGTTTAGTTATGATCTCTCGTTGTTTCAATGCTTAGAAATTTCCATGCTTTTAATTTTATGCTTAATAGAATAATTGTACGTTAAAACTACATTGATGCTTGCTCCGAGTCTTTCTTACTTGATCGTGTTCTTGCTTGCGTTGAAATTATGTTATTGAATACGTTGATGGTTGTTGGATAGAATTTATCGTTCTAGTTCCTAGAGTCATTTAGAACCATCTATTAGGATGATTTGATGCTTAATCTACAAGTTGGGATTGACAACCCTGGCTCGTAGGTAAGGTGTTCGATGAAATGCACAAGTGATCGTGGAGATGATTTCAGAGCACTAGAACCCTCGTTTTCTTAATCGTTTCAAAGCTTTTGATTTTATTGATCATAGTTTAATTCATCGTTATAGATTTTAGAATTCGTCAAACCAAAACTTGATCGCGTGTTTAGTTTAATCTTTTTCTTTGTTTCTCATTTGTAAAATCAAACACCAAAATAACTTCTGAATTAGTCTTCTTCGAGATTCGACTCGAGTCCAACTTACCACCTAAAACTACTCCGTTCCTTTGCGGACGAGCTTTTTATTTTTAATAAAAAGTAGGTGTAAAAAGTTTGATTCAATATCAGACAAAGTGAATCGAACTTTTTACACCTACTTTTTATTTAAAAATAAAAAGCTCATCCCCAAGAGAAGGGAGTAGCTGTAGGCGGTAAGTTGGACTCAAGTCGAATCACAAGGAAGACTAATCGGAAGTTATTTCGGTGTTTGATTTTACGAACATAGAAATGAAAGTAAAACTAAACTAAACACGCAATCCAATTTAGTTTGGGGTTTTCTAACATCTACGAGCAATAAAATCGAAAGCTTGAAACAATTATGAAAACGAGGGTTCCAGTGCGCCAGGATCATCTCCAAGATCAGGGTTGTCAATCCCGATGGTTCTAAATGGCCCTAGGCACACTAGAATGATAAAATTATCCGAAAAGCATTAATATATTCAAAAGCATAATTTCAACAATTAAATGTATGAGAACTACCAAGCATCTAAACAACTACTAAAGCAAATGAGCACAAACTGAAAACAAGAAGAACAAAGGAAACTAAATTAACGAAACTAAAGTACAACATCAACATCATACGATAGTCAAAGCCAAATACACAAAGCAAATAAAAAGGTACAGAAAAACGATCTTCAACGTCGGACCAAAAAAAATGAAGAAATGACGAACTAAAAATGCTAATCTTGCATGAATCGAAAGGTGGAAAGAACCGAGGGTTCTCTACATTGTTCTGACCTTCCCCCCAAGTTCCAGCACTTTTGAAACAAAGAAACCATCGGCCTTTTTTAGAATTTCCCGAAATAACTGCTCAAACTGCCGGAGCGTCGACGTCGACGCGAGTCAGGATGCTCGCGTCGACCAGGCAGGGCGTCGACCGACGCCTGCCCGTATCGACGCGACTGCAAGTTTGCGTCTATAGGTGTGTCGATCGACGGTACTGCAGCTTTGCGTCAACCTAGCATCGACCGACGCGGGCATCTCCCGGCGTCGATGTGGCGCTGGCTGCGGGCGTCGGCAGCACGTCGTGCGTCTCGTCATCTTCGTATTGAAGCTTAAACTAGAAATTAAGCAAAATTAGATTATTTCATATAAAATAAAGTAGAAACACATTATACACCAAACGAAATGAAAACATCAAAAGGAAGAAAAACGAAAAAAAGATAAACCTAAAACACGTAAAAGCAAACAAAACACAAGGAAAAAACACACGAAAATCACATACAAATATGTACAAATCAACTCCCCCACACTTAGCTTTTTGCTTGTCCTTAAGAAAAATCTAGTCTAGACGTAGACAAGGAAAAGCTAATTACCCGATGACCTAATAGCTAATGCATTCACATGATTCAAGAAGTTAATGCATTAAATCGACTGAAAACTCAACTAAAAGGACGACACGATAACGTTGAGATAAGAGAGTTAGACTAGCTTTCGAACACCTAAAAGTAATGAGTTAACCTCCATGTACGTCACCCATCTATGACTCGGCCAAAGTCTATCCCTGTTCAAACCACCAAGTCATCACCCGACTATCCCAGTCATCTATACACCTCTTTAACAAAATAATCTAAGAAAAAAAAAGAACTTAACATGTACAAGGATTTCTCTTCTTGTACTTATTATTTTTTATTCTTTTTGTTTTCTTTTCTTTTCTCTTTTTTTAAATTATATTTTCTTTATGGAGTACCCATACAGACGAGGTACTAAATGAACATAATTTACATAAATTACAAATGAGAGTTCATTGACTCCAATCTTACGTTGTTAAATGCAACTGATAATATTTTTCAATTTGCACGTGGAGTTTTAACATCTCCGAAATAAAAATAAAAATTACATAAAATCCTATAGAGGTTAACTGAAAAAGGAGCTAATAAAGAGTATTCGACTCTTTGGAATGAAACAAGAATAGAATAGAAGACATGACACTTCATTGATTATTTACACTTCATTCCCCACAATTACACTAGTGTTCGAACGGAAATCTAAATATCCTAACCAAAGCATCTAACCATGTCCCTTCATCAAGGTTCCTGTCAATATCAATACACACAACTCAAATCAACCACAAGCAAGCATACAAAGAATTAAATTACTAACCTAGGACAAACCCCTCCACACTTAAACCATACAATGTCCACATTGTATAAAATGAAAAATTAAGCTAAGTGGTAAAAGATAAGAGAAGGAGAGATACGTCCCTGAAATCGCGCTTGTGATGATGAGTTGAGCGTCAAAAATCGTCCAACGGGCCTCAATATAGAAGGGGACCTGAAACAACAAGAACAAAAACACACAAGAACATGTAAAGTTAAAAGGCTTGGGTTGCCTCCCAAGAAGTGCTTGATTAACGTCCTTAGCTTGACGGCGTCCATTCGATGTCATACCGGGTCTAAAAATAAATGACGATCGTGCCATGCCTTGGTATTCTCTAAGAGCAAGAGTTGGCGATGATAATCACCAAGGCGGGCACAAAAAGCACGTCCCGAGATGAAAAACACTCCAACTAGCTTGGGAGGTCGGAACCACAAATATATCAAACGATAATTGTAGCATGGGGTGATCGGTCACCTTCTCGACTATCTCGTCTAACACCTCAAAATCAAATTCCAACAAATCTTCGGATGGTTCAAAATGTGACTCAATAGCCTCACTACCCTCCAAGATCGGCACCATAACTCCACCTTCTTCACCAAGAGTAGGGAGGCTTGAAACTCTAGCATCCTCCGGGCACTCCAACGACAACACCCCCAAACTTTTATCCACGTCGTCATCAAAAATTGCAAGGGGGGCGATCTCAACCAACTCCTCGATCCCAGCCGTCTTACAAACCACTTCCGAACAAATATTCAAGGTAGGCTCTACCACATCAAATAACGTGACCTCATCAAAATGAGGTCGATTTTCCTCAACTCGAGTTTCATGATCAGTAATACACGAATGAGACAAAGGATAAAAATCGTAACTCAGAGTATAAGAATATTCTTCGCAAGGAGCACACAGATTATTATATCTCGAATCGTGATATGTAGTTGGGGGAAAATACTTCCCGAAACTCGAAACATAAGAGTTTGATGTAAGAAGAGGAAACGGGGCGTAGATCGAAGAATCAGAATCGGGTGGAGCATATGAATCATATCCCGTGTAAAAAGGTTCCAAACCCGGATTATAAAAATTTTCGTTAAATGTCGGGCAATAGGAACTTTGTGGTGGGGTGTGATCAAAGTGATTAAGTGAAGCATATGGATCATGAAAGTTAGAATTGTAAAAAACTGAAGGTGGGACCCATGCAGACGAGAAGAACGAACCCATGAACTGATCCACTACTTCATCCCACGTTTTCAAGCAATCGGGCTCTAGATTTGTCAACCATTCACTTGCCCGATCCTTTAACGTGAACATGAAAAGCCGCATCTTCACTTGATCCCATGTAAGTCCGAAAAGAGGGAATGTGCCTGTTATAGCTTCGTACTCTTGAATGAAGTGGAGCAGGTCTTTGCTCGGAAATCCATGAGAAATTGGGAGTTGCTCGAGGTAGAACTCATCTTGATCATACTCTCGCATTGCAAGGCTCAAAGAAATTGCCGGTCGAAACCCACGCCAATCAGACGTTGGGCAAAGCATCTCTTCATAAGGTGTAGCATATAAGTCATCATATGGCGAACTCGCCCGATAATCCGCCATCTTCAATCAAAATAATCTCTAGTTTTCAAAAATGTCGTTACAAAGCACAACACTTCAAAAACCAAGATTAAATGTACCAAAAAGTACAAAAAGAAACAAAAACAAGATTTAAAAACAAATACTAACACATATAAACAAATAAGAACATGAACAAAAGTCACAAAGAGTAAACACCAAAATAGACGACCTTTAGACTTCCCCGGCAACGGCGTCAAATTTTGAATCGAACTTTTTACACCTACTTTTTATTTAAAAATAAAAAAGCTCGTCCGCAAGAGAACGGAGTAGCTGTAGGCGGTAAGTTGGACTCGAGTCGAATCACAAGGAAGACTAATCATATTTCAGTGTTTGATTTTACGAATATAGAAACGAAAGTAAAACTAAACTAAACACGTAATCCAACTTAGTTTGGGTTTTTCTAACATCTACGAGCAATAAAATGAAAGCTTGAAACGATTATGAAAACGAGGGTTCCAGTGCGCCAGGATCATCTCCATGATCAGGTTTGTCAATCCCGATGGCCCTAGGCACACTAGAACGATAAATTTAGCCGAAAAGCATTAACATATTCAAAAGCATAATTTCAGCAATTAAAAGCATGAGAACTACCAAGAATCTAAACAACTACTAAAGCAAATGAGCACAAACTGAAAAGAAGAACAAAGGAAACTAAATTAATGAAACTAAATTACAACATCAACATCCAACGATAGTCAAAGCCAAATACACAAAGCAAATAAATAGGTACAAAAAAACCTATAATCTAGAAAAGCATCAGCAGCAATCCACGAACTTCAGCGTCGATAAACGATTTTCAATGTCGGACCAAATAGAAACGAAGAAACGACGAACTAAAAACGCTAATCTTGCATGAATCGAAAGGTGGCAAGAACCGAGGGTTCTCTGCATTGTTCTTACCTTCCCCCCAAGTTCCAGCACTTTTGAAATGAAGAAACCATCGACCTTTTATAGATTTTCCCGAAATAACTGCTCAAACTGCCGGAGCGTCGACGTCAACGCGAGTCAGGATGCTCGTGTCGGCCATGTAGGGCGTCGACCGACGCGTGCGCGTATCGACGTGACTGCAAGTTTGCGTCGATTGGTGTGTCGATCGACGGAGCTAGAATCGACGGTACTGCAGCGTTGCGTCGAATGACGCGGGCGTCTCCCGGCGTCGACGCGGCGCTGGCTGCGGGCGTCGGCAGCACGTCGTGCGTCTCGTCATCTTCGTATTGAAGCTGAAACTAGAAATTAAGCAAAATTAGATTATTTCATATAAAATTAAGTAGAAACACATTAAACACCAAACAAAACGAAAAACATCAAAAGGAAGAAAAACGAAAAAAAATAAACCTAAAACACGTAAAAGCAAACAAAACACAATGCAAAAACACACGAATATCACATACAAGTATGTACAAATCACAAAGTATAAGATTATATAGAAATATTATTTCTTTACATCAAATATTTAAGAATTAGTTTATGTGTTATATTTTACATTTGTTACTTAATGAATAATATTTTTATTAAATACAGATGTATTAAAGAATTTCTACTATTCATATATTTATAATTCAATCACATTTGTACAGTTTTTGTGTAGGTCTTCAGATAAGTGATGAGATATTGAAAGATTTTACATTTATAATTAATGGAAAATCGTTCAAAAACTGAAGATTTGGAATAACTTTGAGCATAACTGAAGATTTCATATATCCATTAATCCTTGTAATGGAATTAGCTGCTAATTATAGATTAGGCAAAATTAATCATTTGGGAAGAAGCACCATTGATGATTAGATTCTTTATTTAAGCTTTGAATAAAAGTTTGAAATTTATTGCACCTGAAGAAAGAAAGGTCTTATCATTTATCAGCAAGGTTATAGTCTTGGTGGAGACTTTTGGCAGATCCTCCTGGTTGTACCAAAGGCAGTCGAGAAGATATTGTCTATGCAATTATATGATCATGTAGATTATGAGAACGTTGTAAAATTTTTCAGTTGAACAAAAATATGAGATAAAATTTTAGACAGTTAATGTCAACCTCTTTTGCACACGAGCAAGGAATTCTCAGAGTGAATACTCAAAATTGGTGATTGCGAAATCGCTATCAAAGTTGATGGTCAAACTTTAATTGATATACCTAATGATATACTTCTTCAAACTTCAGGTGATCATGTTGGCTCTATTGTGGGAAGCTCTTACCCTTCTATTTTAGTCTAAATATAGTAAAGTGCTTAGGGATCCCTAATCATATTTTAAATTTGGTAATTGGATTCTTGGTTATATTGGTTCAAAACATATATCAAGTCTCACGATTATACAATAGTAAGCGGTTAGTTGTTATCTAACTTGGAGAATGCATTATTGAAGTGAAGATTCTTCCGATGGTAGGGTACCATTCAAGTTTTAGAGGAGACACTTTCCACTTAATTCTTGTTTTGTAATGAATAAAAATAAGAGTAAGGGTCAAACTCTCCAACGTTGGTTAGTATTTGCCAAGACCAGTGTTCAACCATGACCAACTTTACATTTTGATTTCTCGAGTTAAGAGCTATTAAGGATTTAAAATTTTATGTTGCGACGACGATGATATCATTGTGAATAATATAGTTAATGTAGTATACAAGGAAGTTTTCTAAAAATTAAAGTGAACAATATTTTTTCTATTGTATTAATAATCCACTTATTGAAGTTAATAAATTATTTTGATAAATTTTACATTTTTATGCATTTCTTTGATATTGCCGCGTAATACGGGCTTTCACACTAGTAACTAGATAATATTATATGGAGCATTTTAATCTACACCTAAAATAAAAAATTATATCACATCTAAGTCTACTATTAGTTCTCACTTCCTGTTTACTTGGGTCAAAATGCATAATTAGTCCATTAACTTTATGCACTTGGGAATTTTAGTCAATACACGGATGGCGATTTTAGTCCACTAATTAAAAAAAATCGTACATTTAGTCCATTTTCGACCTTAAAATCGAGATTTTGGCCGGAAATTTGATTTTGACCAGATTTCTAGGGATTTTGACTAGAAAACCCGGCCAAAATGCCACGTATGTGCTGACTAGGTTATAACTTGCCACATATATGTTGACTGGGTTTGTTGTGGAGGAAAAATTGCTTATTTATACAATATCTAATGGATTATCAGCCCCTTATTTGGCCAAATTTTATTTTATTGTATTTTTCTTAATTCAATATTTCCTCTTACTCTTCTAATATAAATATAAAAAGTCATAAATAATCAGAATAAAATTATTATTTTAATTAAAAAACAAATTACTTATAAGATAATATTAATTACAAAAAACTTAATTATTTATTAATAATCTGAATAAGTTGTATTTACAATAAAATTTAATATATTTTAATTCTTAAAATTTCAAATATAATATAAATAAATTACGAATTATTTACAATAATGTAAGTATATAATTAATTTATTAACAATTACAATCTAAACACAAGAAACATAAATTTTAATAATAAGGGCCAGATAATCCATTAGATATTGTATAAATAAGCAATTTTCCCTCCACAACAAACCCAGTCAGCATATATGTGGCAAGTTATAACCTAGTCAGCACATACGTGGCATTTTGGCCGGTTTTTTTAGTCATAATCAAATTTCCGGTCAAAATCTCAATTTCAGGTCGAAAATGGACTAAATGTACGATTTTTTTTTTTTAATTAGTGGACTAAAATCGCCATCCGTGTATTTGGTGAATTAAAATTCTCAAGTGCATAAAGTTAATGAACTAATTCTTCATTTGGCTTGCTTACTTGTAACAACACTCCACTCAGTCCAAATTCTCCGTACCCTTATACATGGTCTAAGAAAAACAATTTCCTAAATTTAACCCCTGCTTCTTTCACTTAATCATCCTCTATAACTTAAGTTTTCAAGTCAAAAAGTTTGAAAAAATTGGCTCAATTATTTCAAATCTATGTTGTGTGACAGTATATCCAAGTCCTAGGTAGAATATCATATATCTCAAATCATGGTGAATCCAGGTTTATTAGCTTGTGGGGTGTGCACAATCAGAATTGCATACTACTTGCATTAGTCATATTAGGGTTGATGGAATTCGTACTGCATATTTAATTTCACATATAATCAATCCAATCCCTCAGTTCTTAGATTGTTATTGTGATGAGGAAAAAATGGCGAAGGATACGAAGCAGCAGGACTGTTTGAATGAAAATCTCTTATGCAGTGTTTATTGTTTGTAAATATTATCATCGAGCTATGTTGTTATTTTTTTTTATGCCTATTAGAAAAAGGATTAGTTTTCATGATGTGTGTGTGTGTGTTTTTAAATTCTAAAAATGCACGGACCAGCTTTTTTTGTCTACAATAGGAAATTCTATATTGTGGTGTGCAGATTTTGTTTTAATATTTGATGCAGTATTGAACTTGACGGTTCTTAGTACTGATTTCAATCTGTTCACTGAAATTATGGAATAGTTTTAATTAATTTAGTCAAAAACTAATTCTAGACTACTTAAATTTCGTACTACTGATTTCCAAACATAGCAGTGTGGGAGTTTAGAGTACTAATTTCAATGCAGTCTTAATGTCATAAGCGGTATGGAATTAATGAAGATTTAATGTCATTCTTAATGTAATTTAATTAACATGCCACTCATTATGGATAAAACTATGGGTCTAGATATGTGCACCTGAAATTTTATTTGTGTATCCTATTAAAAAATAAATTTGTAAAAATACCAAAACTATCCTCAAACCATGCACCAAAAAATATACTTTCCCTAGAACTATTGCCTATAGATGTATGTAATTTGTAATGCAGAATTGAGTTTGGGCAGAGTTTAGAATGTTAGAATGTGTAATACTCTATAGATGAGTATATTATATGTCGCAGGACATTTTGTAATGTGGATTGAATTCGTAATGTAGTATTGAATTATGGGGACTTTACGAAATTAACCGACTTCGAATAATGTGTTATTTAGCATGAAATGCAATATGGATTTCACTATTATGTGATAAGAAGTATAGAGTTTAACATGCCACTTAATACTCACTACTATGTACTAGGTGTTGAGAATATTATTTTTGATAATTTTCTTTTCTGTGTGTTTGTTTTTCTTAAACTTTATTTTATTTAGAACTCTAAATTTATTTTCTAAAGGTAATTTAGGATTTTATTTAGTTTCCTTATTTTTAGTTTAACTTGTTTATCAAGACCAGGTGTCTTGATTATTTAAGGGAAATGAAAGACGCAAATGAATCACGATTTTTAAAGGGACGCAAGACATTTTTTGGAGAAGCAGAACACAAGAACGGAACCTACTTGGAGCTACAATTCATAATTAAAAGATCTTCAACATTGCGTAACCAACGAAGGAGATCTAATCATTCGTGGCGACAAGTATTTATGTATCAAGTGTTGATGCATTTGTTTTTCATATATTACTTAAACATTTTGTAATTGATCTTGAACGATTATGTAATATAGTTTTCGGGTTTGAATACCCATGTCCGTAAATACATTTAATTACGAACTAAAAGTTTAATAAGTGTGTTCATTTATTATTATTCTGCTGCTATTCTAGTGTTACTTTTTTTGGTGTTATTATTAACATAAATCATAACACTTGCTGTGTTATAGTTTACATTTTCCAAACTGGTTGATATTAGGTCTAGTGTTATTTATCACGAGACTTAACATCACTTTTTCAAAATCATAAAGCTACAAAACTACAATTGGCACCAGAGCAGGGTACTTAACATTAAGTATTTCGATCCTTATTTTGTAGATTCATTGACTGATGGACGCTCAAGGCAATCCGCGACCTCCTATCCTCAACGGAGAGAATTACTCTCTCTGTAAACAAAGGATGCGGTGGCATATCAAAAATATCGACGAACGAGCGTGGAGAACCATTCTGGTTGGATGGGAGAAACAACGAGTTAACAATGCTGATGGAGACACCATCATCAAGAAAGAAATAGATTGGACCGCTGATGAGATAGCAGATTCAAACTAGATCTCCAAGTGCATCAACATCCTATGTGGATATGTTGACTCAAACTACTACAAAGTGGTCAAAAATTTCGATTCAGCAAAGGATGCGTGGGATGCATTGCAGAGGGTGTGCGAAGGATCCCAAAGTGTAAAGAGATCAAGATTAAGAATGCTGACTGCTACCTTCGAAGCGATGAGGATGAATGAAAAAGAATCAGTCATGGACTATGCCATTAGACTTTCGGAGATTGCATATGAGTGCGGAGAACTTGGCGAGGCCGTGTCCAATTTACGCCTTATTGGGAAATTACTTAGATCCATTTCAAAGAAGTTTATCATCAAGGTGGTTACCATTGAAGAATCAAAGGACACTGATAATTTAGATTTCGATGAACTGGTTGGATTGCTCAAAACGTTCAAGATGGAATATCTTGGTTCCAGCTCGAAAGAGAAGAATGTTTCCCTCACTACCTATGTCAACTCGAATGAAGACAGTAAAGTTGTTGATTGGAGAGAATTATTAGATGAAATCGAGAATACCACTCTTGGAGAAGAAGAAGTGTCTCTGATCACTCAGAAGTTCAACAAGCATTTGAGAAGAAGAAACAACATTAGAGGGACATTTCCAAATTCAAATCGGAGACACCACCTCCAAAATTTTCTAGACAAAAACTTTCTAATTTCCAGCCCTCATCGTCTGAGTCCAAGATGCCGAATTCCCCTAAACCTCTCGGTGAAGTTCAATGTCATGAGTGCAAAGGTTGGGGACACTACAAAAATGAATGTGCTAACACGTTGAGGAAAAAGAACCTGAATTGCAAAGGAGTTTGATGAAGATGACTCTGACACACCAAAATCAATACAAAAATCTTGTCTGGGAAGACGACATACAAGTTGGCAACATCAATACCAAAATCTTGTGTCTGAATGCAGAAGTTGAAGAAACAAGTGACAAGTATAAGAAATTGTGCATGGAGTATGGCGATTTTTTTGCAAATCGGGGAAATCAGGTCCTAAAGGTGAAAGCTCTCATGATTAAGGTTGAGAATCTAACTCATGAGAAGGATGATCAATTGAATATAATCATTCACCTGGAATTAGCCATCACAAGGAAAGACTCAGAATTAGAATGAGTGAAGGCTGATTTAAAGAAGGCTCAAAATACTCTCTCAAACCTTAACAAGAACATACCATTTTTTGCAAAATGCACGCACAATTTTTGTTCAAAGGAAGGAATAAATCATGAGTTTTCCTCTCCCATTACCCCCAACAGAATGGTATAGTCGAAAGAAAGAATAGATCTCTTTATGAAATGACTAGAACCATGCTTATTTCAAATGGAATTGCAAAACGGTTTTGGGCAGAAGTAATGAATACTGCTTGCCACACAATCAATAGGGTGTATTTCAGACCCGGGTCACATGTTACACCCTACGAATTGTTGTTTGGAAAAAAGCCTAATTTGAGTTATTTCCATGCCTTTGGGTGTGTTTGCTATGTACTGAATGATAGGATGCATCTTTATAAACTGGACTCAAAAAGTGACAAATGTGTTTTCATGGGATATTACTAGTACAGTCATGCTTACAGATTGTTTAACCTTTCAACACGTTGCATGATGGAGTCTGTCAATGTGAAGTTTGATGACTTGATTAGTGGTGGTAAACCTGCTGAGGACAATGATCTAGTGTATGATCAGGCTCTTCAATATATTGTGGATGGCTTACATAATAGTGCAGGTACAGAGACTGACGTTACAGGTGATGACGGGTCTGGTGAAATGTCACCAAACCTAACACCAATTCCTGAAGGAGCAGACAATGTTAGAACTGATGACCCGTCACCAGTCTTAACACCAACTCCATAAGTTCCTGAATCAGATTCAGACTCAGATAAGGACAACCCGAATAGTCAAATTAACCTGTATCAGAGGGATATTCCATCAAGAATTCATAGGAATCATCGAACAGATCAAATCATTGGAGATCTTGATGAAAGGAGCACAAGGAAGGGACAGATATTTTCAAAGAAATGGTAAGATATGTCTGTCTTTCGACTAACTGCTCTCAAATTCGAGAAACCTTGTTTCTTGCTAATACACAGCCTAAGAGTGTGGAAGAAGCTCTGAAGAATGAGTTCTGGATCAAAGCCATGCAGGAAGAGTTGGACCAATTTGCAAAGAACGATGTTTGGAATTTGGTTCCTCGCCCAGAAAATACACATGTCACCGTTACTAAGTGGATTTTCAAGAACAAAACAGATGAAGCTGAGAACATTGTTCGAAATAAAGCAAGGTTAGTTGCGCAAGGATACACTCAGATTGAGGGTATCGATTTCGATGAGACATTTGCACCGGTTGCTCGTATAGAATCGGTAAGACTCCTAATTGCTGTTGCTTTTCATTTGAAAATATCTCCGCATCAAATAGACATAAAGTGTGCTTTTCTGAATGGTGTTTTGAGTGAAGAGGTGTATGTTGAGCAACCAAACGGTTTTGTTGATCCTAAGAAACCTAATTTTGTTTTAAAATTGAGAAAGGTATTATATGGTTTAAAGCAAGGTCCAAGGACTTGGTATGAAAGGTTGACTCAACATCTACTATTTTTAAACTTTAGACGAGGTGAAGTTGATAAAACCCTATTTTTGCTCAAATCTAACAAGCACATTCTTATAGTTCAAATTTATGTAGACGATATTATTTTTGGTTCCACTAGTGAACAAATGGTGAAAGAGTTTATAGATCGAATGTCTGATACGTTCGAAATGAGCATGGAAGGTAATCTTTCTTACTTTCTTGGTTTTCAAATTAAGCAGTTTGATGATGGTATTTTTCTTTCCCAAACCAAATATGCTAAAAATCTGGTTCAATAGTTTGGATTAGAGAATAAAAAGTATAAGAAAACACCATCGGGTAAAACCAACAAGCTGTCGAGAGATGATGTTGGAATCGGTGTTGATAACACCATTTATTGGAGTATGATAGGAACTCTCCTGTATTTAAATACAAGTAGGCCAGACATAATGTATAGTGCGTGTTTATGTGCTAGTATCAATCGAACACTAAAGAGTCACATTTAAAAGCTTTAAAAAAGAATAATTAAATATGTGGTTGGAACGAGTGATTTAGGTCTGTGGTACACCAGAGATACATGCACTGAACTTGTTGGTTACACTGATTCAGATTGGGCAGGTGATGTCGTTGATAGGAAGAGTACCACTAGAGGCTGCTTTTTCTTGGGAAGTAACCTGGTCTCGTGGTACAGTAGGAAACAAAATTGTATATCACTTTCTACAGCAGAAGCTGAATATATCGCATCTGGAAGTGCGCGTACACGACTTTTGTGGATGAACCATATGATTGAAGACTACGATCTCCATAGCAGTATTCTCACCGTACTCTGTGACAATACGAGTGTCATAGATATCTCAAAAAATCCCGTTCAGCACTCTCGTATAAAACACATTGACATCAGGTATCATTTTATCCGAGACTTGGTTGAGAGGAAGATAATGAGTCTTGAGCATGTAGGGACAGACGATCAACTAACTGACATCTTCACAAAGACATTAGATTTCGAGACCTTCTCTCGTTTGAGAAGAGATATTGGTATGTGCATTGTCTAATCCATGTTGGGTTTGATGTTGTGACGCCCATTTCTGTCATCAGTTACAACATTTGTATAATTTGCATGCATTTTTATTTTTCTACTCCATACATAATTTGAATGCATTGGGTCTGATTTTTGGTGCAAAAAGATTATGTGTTGTAATAAAAGTGATGACAAAAAGACTAACCTCTTGAATTAGATGATTGTGAATTTTTCCCACAAAAACTGGTTTTCTCCCAGGTCCAGAAACAAGGGGTGTTAAAAGCAATTTTTAAGATATTTATCTTCAAATATAAAAATATGAAGAAAATTTGGATTAAAAAGATCCAATCTTTAAATTTCACCTCATTTATCGATTTTGACGTAGTCATTAACTTGGGTTAAGGAGTCTGTTTTCATTTACCTTACCTAAAGTAATGTTGGTTATAATGTCATCAGTCATGAAAAGCAACACTGATCAAGTCACTAAACCGTTAAGTTTATTTATTTATTTATTTTTTAGGTCATATATTTTAGGCATCTATTAAGACATTCATACAATGTGAAGATGCCAAATTGTTGTGTGTTATGTTACTTGTGCTTGCTTCTCTCTTTGAATTCTTTTAATCTTGTTAAGGTTTTGGTGGATCAGTTGTTTCAATGGTGTTAAAACTGGTGAGCTGGACAGGTAATACAAGGCTGACATGGCAGGAGTTTTTTCACCCTGTACGTATTTTTACGACTATGGTGATGGTTCAAAATTCCAGCTCTGATTCGGTTTTGTGCAATTGTAGGGACGTGTGATTTATTTTGGGTCTTTGGTTGATTAAGTGGAGATCATGTGTCCTAAATTAAGGGGGAGTGGGGTTTTTGGTTGGAAAGGAAATCCTCTGTGGTTTAAATTAGGATAATAGGTAAATTATGGTTTTACCTTACCTTTATCTCTCCTACTTCAGCGGTCATTTTTTTTTTTTCTGTTTAAGAGTCCGATTTGTTACTATTTTTATCCCACTTTTCTTTAATCCTTATGAAATTAAAACTCTCTAACTCTCAACTTCTTCACAGTTTCTCTCAAACTGCTCTTGTTTTTCTATTTTTACTTTTGATAATTGCAACAGGATGTCTTCTCCGAGCAGAATTCTCGACCTCCCTGCCGGCGTGCAGAACTCGCCCGATAACCAGGAACTGGTGAATCTTCCAAGATTCGGTGGCCTGGACATTCGCGAAGAGATCGGTTGCACCTTCCCCTAAAACCCGTCACCGGTTGTAACACCGGCTGTTAGTTCGTCGTCGCTCCAATCTCATAATATCATTCCTATTCCGGTGCCCACTAATGCTATTCCGGAGGTGCAGGTTTTTCCAGGTCAGGCTGGGAATGAAATTTATGTTGATAACCCGCCAAACCTGCCGCTTATTGCGGAAATTTTTGGGCGTGTTGGTAATCCAACCTTGAAGAGGTCCCGTCAGCAGCGCAACATCCCGCCAGGTGTGGTGTTTGCGGCTGTTCCGAAAAGTCAGGCAGGACCACGGCGTATCGTGTTGCTCGAGCGCATGAACCTATCTGAGGACGTCACTGTCATGACGGACTCACATGATGAGGAGTTTGTGCCCTCCGCCCCTGTTGCTACACCGACAACCTCCTCTGCTCCCCACGTGGCGCCGATGAGGACTCGCGCCGGAAGGAGACTGTCAAGCTTGCTGACAAGAAGAACCCTTCTGCGCGTATCAAAGTGTCGCCCAGATCCATTGAGACTGAGTACTCAACTGATCCATATGAGACTGTTGATTTTTTCACTGGAGAGGTTTCCAGTTCCTCCAAGCCTGCTAAAGCTACACCAGCTGCCATTCCTGTTCCTAAAGTTCACCTTGAACCTGAACCTGAATTTGGGTTCGAGTTTTCACCCGATCCATCTGACGAGATTCTTATCCAAGATCTTCGACCATCCAAGAAGGCTACAAAGAAGAAGTTTAAAGGCACTGTGCCTGCTGTCGCCCAAAAAGATGATGTTGGGTTTGGTGATTTGTCACGAAAGCCAACATCACCCAGTGCTGAACCAGTTCCATCCTCTAAAGCTAATCCTGACTCCATTTCTTCTAGCGGTGCACCAATCATGTCTACTGCCTCGGACCACTCCGATGAAGCCCCATCTCAGGCCATTGAGATTGAGGACATGGATCTGTTCTCTCTCAGGTTCCTGACAAGCAAAGCCGAGGAGTTGTTCTCGAAATATCAGAACTGGGGCTTAATTGCTAAGCGTCGAGTCCCGGTTGATCTCTTTGAAAGGCAAAATATGATTGCTTTCTGTAAGCACCGAGGTATGCTTTCAACTGTCACTACTGCTATACCATTTGTTCATGCTGTTGTCTTGGAGTTTTATGTAAATTTGGTACCTTCTATTGCCAATCCCAAATTTGTGAATTATGGGAAAGTGTTTTTGCGTGGGAAAGTCTACTCCTTTACTCTGGACTTAATAAATGAATTGTTTGGTACTGAGGCGTACCATGGTGACTCGACGGTTGATGACATGAATGAGTTCATTCAGTTTTTATATGGTGGATTGTAAACAAGTGGCGGGAACAGTTTCCCAGATGTTTATTCTCCCTTTACTCGGTCCTGCATAAGATAGTCGTTTCCAACTGGGTGCCAGAATACGACCGTTCTTACTCGCCCTCAAGCTCAGTTCCTGTTTAGACTTGGCCGGGGTATCAAGTTAAATTATGGGTAACAGGCCTTTGATGCTATAACCAGGTTTGCCACCTTAAGGAATGTTTCTTCTCTTTGTTTTTCCTCTCTTATTTACAGCATCCTGTAGAATCAAGGGCTTACGCCATATGAGGATGATGCTTTTACTGGTGAGACTGAGTGGTTCACCCTGTGTAGCCAACACTTAGCTGGGGCACGTGTCGTGGATCTCCCCTGGCAAGCGCCCGTGTTGCGACTGGTGACAGTTCTTGCGTTCCAAACACCAGTTCCAACATGGTTAAACTCCCGCCTCAGGTTGTGCGTGCTCTGCTTGCTTTGCTCGATAATCAAATTGCCCAGCTTCAAGCAGTTTGGGGCTCCTGGTATGAGGCCCTTTTGCTTTCTGAACAAGGGGGAGAAAATGTGGAAGACGACAGTACCAAGGCTGACGATGCTATCGAGGCTACTGATGGACAAGCTGTTGAGGTGTTGGTCAGCTTAAGCAAGAGGAGGAAGAAGATCTTGTCAAGGAAGAAGAAGCTAAAGAAAATGAAGAAGCTGCTGCGGAAGAGGAAGGATGATGAAGGGACATCGACGTCAGCTCGTCGATCTAAGAGAGCTCGTGGACTTTGAGTGATCATGCCTCTCTTAATTTCTGTTTTTTTTTTCTTTTCTTTTTATTTTTTGCTGCTGCAAAAACAATTTCTTTTTGTGTTGGGTTGTTTAAACAATATTTTTTTTGGGGGAGGTGTTAAACTCAGGGGGAGTTTTTGATATGTCTTCCTTGCGTCGGTTGTGTTGTGTCCACAAAGGCAAAAGGGGGAGATTGTTGAGAATATTATTCTTATCAATTCTCCTTTTCGTGTGTTTGCCTTTCTTGGATTTTATTTTATTTAGAACTCTAAATTTATTTCCTAAAGGTAGGTTAGGATTTTATTTAGTTTCCTTATTTTTAGGTTAACTTGTTTATCAAGACCAGGAGTCTTGATTATTTAAGGGAAATGAAAGACGCAAATGAACCACGGCTTTTAGAGAGACGCAAGAGATTTACTGGAGAAGCAGAACACAAGAACGGAACCTACTTGGAGCTACAATTCAGAATCAAGAGATCTTCAACATTGCGTAACCAACGGAGGAGATCTAATCATTCGTAGCGACAAGTATTTATGTATCAAGTGTTGATGCATTTGTTTTTCACATATTACTTAAAAATTTTGTAATTGATCTTGAACGATTAAGTAATATAGTTTTCGAATTTGAATACCATGTCCGTAAGTACGTTTACTTACGAACTAAAAGTTTAATAAGTGTGTTCATTTATTATTTTCCGCTCTATTCTAGTGTTACTCTGTTCGGTGTTATTACTTGTGTTACTTAACATCAATCATAACACCTGCTGTTTTATAAATTTATATTTTTCAAATTGATTGATATTATATCTGGTGTTATTTATCACGAAATTTAATATCATTTTTCAAAATCATAGAACTACAAAACTACGCAAAAGATTTAGCATGATATGTGGGTTCAGAGTATTGATACGAAACTACAAGTGTTATATGGAAACTTTTGAAATTAACTGAGATAAACATTTATTATTGAGTTTATGATTATATGTGTAGTAAATTCCATAATGTACTATATAGAGGAGTATGTGAATTTTAATGTAGTATTGGATTTGGGAAGAGTTTCAGAGTATGCAAGTGAAATATAAATCATACTTGAAACTGAAGTCAGTAAAATTATAGCTGACATTGTAGAGATATAATACATGACATTTTGTAATGGGGTGGGGCGGAGTATGTTATGTAGTATGGAATTTTTACTAACTGTAGAAATATAATTATGTTATATTCTTATTTATTATCATGATCACGTATTTTATTATGTACTTTTTGTTTTATTTTTTCAAATGGATTAAGCTCGCCAAACATCTAATATGGATAAGGAATGGGAAAATTCTTGGCCCTTATTTTGTTAGAATTATTTTGCATATTAAATACTGAATTACTATTATTTGACACTAAATATTAAGAAATAAAATGAATACCGAACAAAAGATAAAAACAAACTTACTATCATTTTTTCTCTGCTTTCTTACCTGAAAAACAGAACAGGTGACGTAGCTAACCGAGTAGCTCTAGAAGTTTTTTAATTCTTAATTAATATTAACTTTTTGAAAAGAATTTGTGTGCTTGGTAATTCAATTTATTTTTTCTTGAGGATTCATAAATCATATTTAGTGATTTTTTTTTCAAAAAATGCCAATTTATTTTTGAAAGATAAATAGAATAATAAATGAACTTTTTAATTACCTTGTTGATCATTAGAATAAATACCTAGAAACTGAATAATTATTAACACTAATATATTTTCAGTTTACATTCAACACACATATAGTATAATTCTGCTATATACTCAGTGTGATTTCGACGCAATTATAGTAATTTAATCATTTTTACTGATATTTATTTGATATAACATTAAGGTATGTTTCATAAATTCGAGGTTACCACGTATAGTAACAAATTAAATATACTTGGCCAAGAAAAATGAAATGTCAATTTTATGTCAATTTAACAAATTCAATGCGTTTTTGTTTTCATTCAATAGCTACATAGAATGATTTTGATGCATATGTAAGTATGAATAGATGCAATTTTAGATATTAAATTATTTTTATTTGTTGTCGTATTATTGGCCACCATAGGTTTCATTAATCAAGAAGTTTCTACCAAGAGTAACAAATTAAGAATATACATGTGTGTGAATTTATATAATAATGAGGTACATAATCAAATTTGGCTCAATAATTCAAATGGGTTAGCATGTAACATGGATCAAGATTAATTTGAATGTCTCATGTAGTCACATGGCGAATACACTTGTAGGAAAGAAATAATCTCAGATTCAAGGGAATAACTGATAAATAAATAAATAAGTATCTTATGATACAAGTACCTAACAAAAATGTCTGGTGATGATACAAAAATTATGCAATAAAATTATTGTCGATCAAATAATTGTCATTGAATATTTATAAAAAATTATAAAATAATTGATAAATATCCAAAATATTTATGTCAGTGCATTGAAAGACGGTTGATAATTTATCGTTAATTGCTAAGTATAACTTGAGAGAGTATATTTTTTATTATGTTGATAATTATAAAACTTAAGTGACAAAACTAACATCGATGAAATATATATATATATATATATATATATATTTTCAGTACTTTTGTAAGATCGACTAATAAATTATCTGTTAGGCCAAAATTTAATACAAATTCATAATAGTACAAATATAATAGTACAAAAGTCAATACATTGTAGTGAAAAATCAATACATCATAGTGCCAATGAATTTTTCTATAGAACCAGATAGGGCTCCATTACGGAGCCTTATATAACACATGACATTCACCACCGTGCATTTATAAAAAAAGAAAGGAAAAATAAAAAGAAAAAAAATGATTAAGGGCTCAGATGAATGCCATGTCATTTATAGGGCTTCATATTAGGGATTTATGAAAATCAATACTTTCAAGTAAAAAATCAATACATCATAGTACAAAAACAAATACATTGTAGTACAAAAACAAATATTTTATAGTATCGGGTGAAATGACCTAACGATATGATGTATTGATTTTTATATTATGATATATTGATACTATGATGTATTGGTTTTTCATTATAATGTATTGATATGAGATTTTAGGTTAAAAAATGATTCGTTAGTTCGGCCCGACAAGAATGTTGAATTACAAAAACTACCGTTGAGACTTAGCCGGATACTAAAAATGAGAAATTGTTGAATAGTACTCCTCAATAATGTAGTCAATTTGTTAAGTAGGTCATATTCAATTTAAAGTCCAATAGTCGCTCCTTCTTATCAATTAATCTAAATTTATGATTAAAAAAAAAATCAACACTATTATTATGAGAAAACCAGAAAATAATAATAATATAGCATTATTATAATAATTGGCCGAAAAGAGGTGTGTGTTTTTTTAACAAAAGTGTTGCCATCGGACAAAAAACCTCCCCATCTAAAAAAAATTAGAACAAAACTTTTTGTAGGTTAAATTTCTTATTTAATGTACGGAATTTTTTACTTGATTATAATAAATCTCTTACTTTAGTAAAAATCTTACTTGGTGATAGTAAAATTTCATATTAAGATTTTTTTTTCTTCATTCCAAAAATTCCGTACTTAGTGTTTGAATTTTTTTTACTTTATAGTAAAAATAACTCCTTTTGATTTTCTTAATAACACTAATTAATAAAGGATAATCTTGTAATTATAATTTAGAATTGAATTAAATGAGAAAGTTGAATAATTACTAGAATTATTTGAGAAATCAATGTTTTTCTTGAACTGCTTGAAAAATATCGAGTAATCTTCGTGATATTTGTTTGTCTTATTCAATGAGGTATTTGTAAGGTAAATAAAAATTCAGCGCGATATTTTGTAACTTAAAAAAAAAGTGAGCTTTTTGTGATGATTGGATTAAACATCACAGCTAGATTTGGTAACTATACCAAAATTCTATTCCACCGTCGCCCATGTTAAATTTCTTTATACAGGAAACATTAAACAAAAAGGAATTGCCCTGAATATTGGCTAGCTTCAGTTAATATATGTACTCATTTATTGAAATTACAGAATTTAAAAAAAAAAATCCAATTTGCACACCCACAACATGCAACGAACACCTTAATTTTTCTTAATAGCAAGGTTACATTCATATTCCAGAGTTCAATATTAAACATATCGAAAATTGTTTAATCGGAAATTGAGACCGTTATTTTGCCTAATTGCTAGCTAATCAAATAATGCACCGCTTCAGTTTTTCCTAATCAACCTATTACCTTTAAGTCTACGCTACACATATATAGTAAGATTTTATATTCCACACATGTTAGTCCAGAGGGCCTAAACCATGGCGATGATTGTGGTGTGAAATACATCTCATTTTCGCTTTGCTCAGATCTGGTTTAATTATTCCCGATACTTTGTCCAACTAGATTGTTTACTCAATTTGAATTTTTATTCAAAGTCAATTTAGGGTAACAAATACGCATGACTATGGAATTTGCGTTGTTAGACCCCTTTGTAAATTAAACTCACGTTATTACTCATATGCATTATAGGGGATATAGAAGTAAAATTGGGATAACAGCGGAAAAATAATTAAACTAATAGATACAGCAAACAGTAACGAACAAATATAAATAAGAAAAAGATGTCGAGGCGAGCGAACTCTTTTCTTAAAACTCTTATTGCCCCGTACTCAGTACTCACGGTTTAATAGCAACAAATCTCTCAAGATACAACGACAAATAGAGCTGGATAGAGCAAACGATCCAATCAACCTGGCGAACGAGAACTGGGCACACAACTGATCAAAACCCTAGTTGCAAACTATATGATGCGTGAGGAAGGTAGGGAATTTATGAGATGCTTTGATAATGATGATTTCCAGATGAATGAATTTACACTGCAAATGGGTGGTACTTATAGTTGAGAGATAACCCTTAAACATGGAAGTAGATCGCAGGAATTAGGATTCCTGATAAAAGTCAGACTCCTAATCTTTCTCCACAAGAAAGACTCGAAGATTCTGGAACTGGTCCAAAACATAAGCCCATGCCCAGTGCGGAATCACGAACCACGTGGCGCGAGAAAACGCAAAAGCCGCGAACCACGAGCCTGAGCTGAGCCGAGCCGTGCCATGCCGAGCCGAGCCGGGCGCGGACGGGCGGGTGGTGGCGCGCGTGTGGGGACTCCCATCCCTACTCAACTTGGAACCATTGCCCATCTTACTTCATTTAATAAATCCATCTAGAAATGATACTCCTTCCAATGTGGAACTTTCCATATCCCAAATGAAAACCCCACTACCTCTTCAACTTTCATATTCACTTCTTAAATATCCAATTTTAAACATTGATTACTCACTCATCCCAATATAGATTTTTGAAAGTGAATCTACCAGATTCATCTACACGCAACGTAGAATAAGAATGTAGATATAACGAACTTTCTATATTTGGAATATTGGATCAAAGTTACCAAATATAACTTCTCAAACACCCAATTCCCAACAATCCCCCACATGAGTGCAAACCAATGTATGATGCACGTAACTCAATTGCTCGGTTTCTACATAAAACATTATTAAATCTGTTCGGGTAGCTTTTGGCTTTGGAACCCTCCGTAGTGAAGTACCATCGGATAAAATCGCAGCCTAGTTGACAGCGTTGTTGAACTATTCCACTTACGAGACCAAGACAATGATACTCATTAATAACGTTTATACAACTTCTCAAGTTCTTAAGTTGTGTCCATTTTGTCCTTGGAACACTCTTAGATTCTTAAGTTCTCCGGCCGAGGTGGCCACTCCTCTGCACTTAAATAGGTGACCTTGTCTATTAGAAGTACCCTTTTATACTCCACTTTAATAGGTATAGATCGTCATTAAAAGTCTAAAACTTAACCTTACCATTTTCATCAGGAATATCACTTGGATATGCTCTTTAAGGATGGGTTAGCTCGTGGCTAGATACCAAGTGTTCAAACTAGAACAGTATAAAGTTTGATGTCCCTTTGAACCAAGTTCTTGGGATCTCTAGTCATCATTATTGGGTATTAACTAAAGACCGTTATTTGTTGTGGATTCTACTCCCATACCCTCTAGCAATGCATAGAATTGATCTCGATATATACTCTTTGTAAACGGATCGTCCAAGTTTTCCTTTGACTTCACATAATCAACGAAAATTATACCTCTTGATATCAACTCTCTAACGGTATTATGTTTCCGATGAAAATATCACCATTTACCATTATACATTTCATTATAAGCCCTTACGATATCAGCTTATCGCAGTGTATCATAATCGGTGATAACGACTTTCTCCAACATGGAATATATTCGAGAAGATATTGAAGCCACTCAGACTCTTCACCAACTTTATCCATAGCTATGAACTCTGATTCAATAGTGGGTCGGGCTATGCATGTTTACTTTGTGGACCTCTAAGACACAGAACCCCCACCGATGGTAAATACATACCCACTTGTGGAGTGTGAATACTTAGAATCCGGTATCCATTTGGCATCGCAATACCCCTCTAGAAATTTTGAATATCTCGTATAATGCAGCCCGTAACTCTGGGTAAATTTCAATTATCGCAATACTCTAATCTGCCCTTTCCAATGATCACTGTTCGGATTACTCGTGAACCTACTTAGTTTGTTCACTGAATAAGCTAGATCCGATCTAGTACAATTAGAAATGTACATGTGACTTCCTATGATCCTAGCATATTCTAGTTGAGTCACTGGATCACCTTTGTGTTTTACTAAACGAAGGTTATCATCAAATGGAGTCTTAGCCATTTCACTATCAAACGTATTAAATTTCTTTAGTATGTTCTCTACATAGTGAGACTAAGAAAGAACTATGCCCTTTGAGTTCCTTATGATCTTGATTCCAAGGATCACATCGGCTAACCCCATGTCCTTCATATCAAAGTTGTCTTTTAACATGTTCTTTGTACTTGTGATCACATCACGAGAGTTACTCAAATTCAACATGTCATTAACGTAAAGATAAAAATTGACAAAAGAGTTAGGTATGTTCTTCACATAAAAACATTTATTGCATTCATTAATACGAAAGCCATTGGTCATCATCACAGTCTTAAACTTGAGATGCCATTTCTTAGGTGCTTGTTTCAATCCATACAGTGATTTAACAAGTCTACACACCTTATTCTCTTGACTAGGAGTCACAAACCCTTCAGGTTGTTTCATGTATATCTCTTCATCTAACTCACCATTTAAAAATGTTTTTTTTCACATCGATTTGGTGAATTTCAAGATTGTGCAGCGCAGCAATCGCCAAAATTACCCTAATGGAAGTGATTCTAGTTATGGGGAGTAAGTATCAAAGAAATCGTATCCTTCTCTTTGTTTAAAGCCTTTAGCCACCAGCCTATCTTTATACTTATCAATTGAGCCATCTACTTTATACTTCCTCCTTAGGAACCACTTGAATCCTAGAGTTTTATTTCCATGAGGAAGTTCGCCAATTCCCATGTATGATTCTGCATGATAGAATCAATTTCAACATTGATAGCTTCCTTCCACATAGGGGCATCAAGACTAGACAAAGCTTCTCGAATAGTACGAGGCTCATTTTCTAACATATAGATCATGAAATCCGAACCAAACGACTTTGTAGTCTTAGCCCTCTTACTTCGCCTCGGTTAATCATCATCACCATCTTGTGATACATCTTGAACCGCGGTGGTTCATCTTTACGAGTTCTCTTAATGGAGTTCTCATTATTCCCTTTGTACGGATATACATGTTCAGAAACACGACATTCCTTGACTTAATGGTCGTTCATTCAGTTACATAAGGTATCTCAGACTTATATACTAGGAACCTATATGTAGCACAATTGTGTGTATATCCAATGAAGATACAGTGAACGGTCTTTGGTCCTATCTTTACTTGCTTTGGTTCTGGTAATCTTACCTTAGCCAAGCACCCCCATACTTTGAGATAATTTTAAGTAGGAGCTTTACTTTCCATAACTCGTATGGAGCTGTCTCTCTTTCTGTGTGAGGTAGTCAATTCAAAATATTATTAGCGGAAAGAATCGACTCCCCCCACATGTTAGGGGGTAACCCCGAACTAATCAGTAAGACGATCATCATTTCCTTTAGGGTTCGATTCTTGCGTTCAGCAACGCAATTCGATTGAGGTGAATAAGAAGCGGTTATTTGATGAATTGTGCCATGTTCAGCACACAACTCTTGGAATGGAGAAACACACTCTCCACCTCGATAACTACGAATTACTTCGAGTGTTCAATTGATTTTCAAATTCATTCTTAAAATTTTTAAACACATCAATTGCTTCATCTTTGCCTTTCAGTAAATAAATATGGCAAAATCTTGTATAGTCATCAATGAAAATAATAAAGTACTTTTTACCTCCTCTAGTTTGTACAAGTTTTATACCACAAATATCAGTGTGAATCAACTCTAGAGGAGCAGAACTTCTTTCCACCAAATTGAAACAGTTCTTGCCATTTTTGCTTCAACACAAATTTCACACTTGTGTTTTGAGTCAAACTTCACGGTATCTAGCAAATTCATATTTACTAGTTTCTTTATTGATTTCATGTTAATGTGTCCAAGTCCAATATGCCACAAATCACATGACTCAACAATATACGAAGAAGCAATAACTTTATTATTAATAAATGGGCGTATGGCTATTATATTTAATTTAAAGAGCCTCTTCTCAAGGTGACCTTTAGTAAGGAACTTTCCACTCTTAGTAAGCACAAACTAAATAGACTCGAATACTAGTTTAAACCCATGTTGTACAAGCAGGGACCCAGCGACAAGATTTTTCCTAATATCAGGAACATGCAGAACATCTTTTAAAGTCAGCTCTAGACCAGACATTTTCTTCAGCAGCACCTTTCCAACTCCAGCAATTTCAGCAGTAGACGAGTTGCCCATGCGGAGAGTTCTTTTAGTAACATGGGTATAATAACAAAACATATCCTGATCATAGTATACGTGACAAGAGTATCTCCAGTATCAATGAACCACTCTCTTGGATTATCTAAAAGGTTAGTTTCCATCACCACCGCACAAAGATCTAACTCAGACATACCTTCAGTAACAACGTTAGCATCATTCCGACTCTCCTTGCACGGTTTTCGGCAATTCTTTTCCATATGCCCAGGCTTGCCACAGTTATGACAGTTGCCTTCAAACCTCTTGGCTTTTTTCTGATTCGACTGATTCGTTTTGCCTTTGCCATTGCCTTGGTGCTTTCGTTTCTTTCCAGAATCAGCCTCAGCCAAGTGAACCTTTGCCTCCACCATCGAAGTCTTTCCATACTTCGTCGTGGATTGTTGATTACATTCCTCGACGCATAATTTGACAATCAAATTCTTCAAAGTCATTTGCTTTCGCGTATGCTTCAGATAGTTCGTAAAATCTCTCTGGCTTGGTGGTATGCTTTGCAATATCATTTGCAACTCTTGGAGTTGGCTCATCATAGTTTTCGAGTCAACCATGACAAACTCCAAGAACCGCCCGACAATAAACTTTTTAATACCGGCGTCATCGATCTTGTACTTATTTTCTAAGGACAACCAGAGTTTCTTAGCAGTAAATTTGATCGAACTATACACCCCATACAACACATTGTCTAATCCATTAAGAATCTAATGCCTGCAGAGATAGTCCCCTTATGTCAACGCATCAAGGGCGACTCTATGATTCAAATACGTATCGTTAGCACTCACAATAGGTGCATCCTCGTCCAACAACCGAGATAGATTTAAAGTTGTTAAGTAAAATTATTGCCAAGTTTTAAAGTTACTGCCATTAAAATTTTTAGGACGTTAAGCATGAGCAGCAACAGAGGCAGGTATCGTAGAGCCGAAGAGAATAGAGCCTGAACCGAATCTAAAGGTATAAGATGCAGACATCGTGGGCTCGCCATTGAAATGTCCATAAGAACCAAAACTAGTTGAGGGCATGGAGGAGTTCATTTGAGCAGGTATGGTCGAACTCATCATCGGAGGTGCAGTAACATTGGTTGATGCAGGCAGCGTCATGTCGCTCGATGAGGGCAGCGTCGTGTTATTCAGTGCAGATGTGGTATCCATTAGTTCAAAATACAGAAAAAGAATCTTAAGCTGTAGGGGATATAGCAGTAAAACTGGGATAACAGTGGGGAAATAATTAAACTAACATAAACAGCATACAACAACGAACAAACAGAAATAAAAAAGATGTCGAGGCAAGCGAAATCTTTCCTTAAAATTCTCGTTATCCCATACACATTGCCCCATGGTTTAATAGCAACAAATCTCTCAAGATACAAGGACAAACGGAGCTGGACGGAGCAGACGATCCAGTCAACATGCCGAACGAGAATTGGGTACACAACTGAGCAAAACCCTAGTTGCAAACTATATGATGCATGAGGCAGGTAGGGAATTTATGAGATGCTTTAATGTTGATGATTTTCGAATGAATGAATTTACACTGCAAAGGGGGCGGTACTTATAGTTGAGAGATAACCCTTAAACAATGTTGAATATACTGAGGACAATATGAAAATGGAAAAATATGAACTGAATCTCATTCACCACAATGTAGTTTTAGGGCTTTATACAAGACGTATTGAGCATTGATTTTTCAGCTCACTAACTGCCTGCTAACAACTCTAACTAATCATCTTAACAACTTTGACTTTGACTACATAGAAAATATTTACACTTTGACCCATATACTATTCAACATTTCAATATTCACCCCTTAAGATGGAGCTGCTTTGAATAACCTGTTTCTGAGAGATAACTTGGTGCACATGTTATGAAATCTTGGTGCTGAGAGAGCTTTTGTGAACACATCAGCAGGCTGGTCTTCAGAAGGAATGTGTCTGATATCAAGTTGCTTTGCAAGTATCTTTTCTCTTACAAAATGTACATCCACCTCTATATGTTTGGTCCTAGCATGAAAAACAGGATTTGAGGCCAAGGCAACAACACTTTCATTGTCACACCAAATGACAGGACTATTAGAGACTGATATTCCCAATTCTTAAAGAAGGGACTTTAGCCACAAGACATCTGAAGCAGCATTTGCAAGAGATCTATATTCAGATTCTGCACTACTTCTAGAAACTACACACTGTTTCTTAGAACTCCATGTTATCTAATTTTGTCCCAGAAAAATGCAATGACCACCTGTAGATCTTCTATCATCAAGGCAGCTTGCCCAGTCAGCATCTGAGTAAGCATCAATACACAGCTTGGAAGCAGGTTTAAAAAAGATGCCAAGAGAGAGACTCCCTTTGATGTATCTGAGCAAATGTTTGTAGGCTACCCAATGTTTTTCAGTTGGTGCTTGCATGAATTGAGATAATTTGTTAACAGCAAATGAAATGTCTGGCCTTGTCATGGTTAGGTATTGGAGGGCTCCAATTGTGCTCCTATAGAGAGTAGGTTGATTAAACAGAGGGCTGTCCTTGAGATGTAATTTTGAGCAGGAACTAGAGGGGTAAGTTTGGATTTGCTGTTTTCAAGGCCAACTTTACACAAGAGCTCATAGGCATATTTGGTTTGATGTAATAGTAAACCAGCACTTGTTCTGAAAACCTCTAACCCTGGAAAATAATTGACTTCTCCTAAGGTTTTCAATGCAAATTTCTGACCCAAGAGATGAATGATGTGAGTTACAGCACCTGAGTCTGTTCCCGTGATTAGAATATCATCTACATACACTAACACCACCAGTAATTTGTTGTTTGTTTTCTTATAGAACAGAGATGAGTCAGAGACAGAAACAGACATTCCTATAGAAAGTAGAAAGTTTTTGAGTTTAGTAAACCATGCTCTGGGAGCCTGTCTTAGCCCATATAGGGCTTTTGTCAATTTTCATACAGCAGTGGGATTCTTAGGATCAATGAACCCTTCTGGTTAGTTCATGTATACTTCTTCATGTAGATCCCCATGCAAAAAAGCATTATTAATGTCAATTTGCTGAATGGACCAGTTTGAGGAGACAACCAGAGTCAGAATTAGCCTCACAGTGCTAGGTTTAATTACAAAGCTAAAGGTATCAAGAATACCAGTTGCTATATGTTGTTCAAAACCTCTGGCAACTAGCCTTGCTTTGTACCTTTCTACAGTACCATCAGCCTTGTATTTGGTTCTGAAAACCCACTTGTTTGATATTACATGCATAGAAGTCTGGTAAGGAACTAATTTCCAGGTTTGATTATCCATCAAGGCATTAGATTCTAGCTGCATTGCAGCTTTCCATCCTGGGCTAAGAAGTGCTTGGGATGCAGATAATGGTTCCAAAAGAGGTAAAGTAGATGTGATTGCATACAGGATTTTGGGTTTATGGATGCCATTTCTGGATCTTGTGACCATTTGATGTCTGGATTGTGATGGTGAAATTGATGCAGAAGGTGGTATATTGGTAGGATTATATGACTGTGAGGAGTGATTTGAGTGGTTAGACTATGGAGATGAGGTAGGAAGATGGACAGTGAGATTTATACCATCAAGATTTGTGTGAGTTGTGTTTGATGGACTGGATGAAGATATTGGTGAGGGTGAGGAAGGAGTATGTGTGTTGCTAAGAGTGGATTTTGGGTAAGGAAAAGGCATAGAGTATGTAGGTGAGGTCTGAGTAGGAGCAGGGAGTTTGGATGTGAATAGCTTAGTGTAAGGGAACTCAGACTCATTGAAATCTACTGTGGCTGCTATGTATAGTTTACCTGAAATGCTGAGACACTTGTAACCTTTGTGATTGGCACTGTAGCCAAGGAAGAGACATTTTGATGATCTGTACATGAATTTATGAGCATTGTAGGGTCTGAGATAGGGATGGCAGGCACAACCAAAGACTTTCAGGAAGCTGTTATCAGGTACTTTATGAAACAAAGCTTGATGAGGGGATAGGTTCTGAAGGACAGGAGTTGGTAGGAGGTTTATTATTTATGTTGCTGAAAAGAAGGCATCTCACTAGTATTTAAAGGGAAGAGAAGCATGAGCTAAGAGAGATAATCCTACCTCAACAATAAGTAGGTGTTTTCTCTCAGTCTTACCATTTTGTTGGTGTGTGTGTGGACAAGGATGTCTAAACTGAATGCTTAATTGATTTAGAAAAGGAGCAAAAGTTTTGTATTCACCACCCCAGTACGTTTGGAGGCATTTTATTTTTGTTTGGAACTGTCTTTCAACAAGGGCATTGAAATTTTGGAACACTTGAAAAGCTTTTGATTTTGTTTTTAGAGGGTAAATCCATGTGTATCTAGTGTAATCATCTACAAAATGGATGTAGTATCTATAACCATCACAGGATAAAACATGAGAAGGTCCCCAAATGTCAGAATGTAAAGTTCAAAGGAGTTGTTGTTTTTGTAGGTTGAGAAACAAAGCTTTGTTGATGCATTTTTCCAAGTTTACAGGCATGACAAAACAACACATCTTTCAAACAAGGAGAAATGTTCAATTGATGCAGTACAAGAGACAATACATCTTTTGAGGGATGTCCTAATTTCTGATGCCACACATTGGCATTTTTTGAAACAGATAGAGCAATAGGGCTTTTATTACAATTATTATATGATTTAGGAAAAACCTTAGAACAAGAAGAAGATGAAAAGTCTTTTGGCTTGGGTAGGTTGGAGAGATCAAGTTGATACAGTCCATGGTTGAGCTTGCCCTCCAGCAGGACTTGATGAGTATTTTTGTCCTTAACAAAGCAACAGTCATGATAAAACTCAATAAGGACATTGTTGTCTTTGGTGACTTGAGAGATGCTTAAAAGATTTTTTGTTATGTTTGGCACAAACAGAATATTTTTGAGTGATAATGGTTGAGAGTTGGTGAAGGTGTGAATGTGTCCTATTCCTATTTTAGTTATGGGAAGAGAAGAACCATTACCTACAACAAGTCTTTCTTGTCCAAGATAGTTAGCTGAGTTTAGAGTGAGGTTGTTCATGTCAGCAATAACATGATTTGTAGCTCCACTGTCAAAGTACCAGTTGTCATCTGAGGTAGGTGCACCAGTGTGAATGTTTGTGCTGATATGGGCTTGTGGATTTGACATGGAATGGTGTAAGAAACCAGTATCTGAGGAAGGTCCTAGGAAATTGACATCAAACCTCTTGAAGCATTTCAAGGCCACATGTCCAGTTTTTCCACATAACTGACATGTTGGTTTGTTGTTATTTGCTTTGTAGAATCTGCCACCTCTGCCACGTCCACGAAAGTTTCTACCACCTCCTCTAGTATTAAAATGCTGATAACCACGGGTATTTCCATTTCCACCATAAGCTACATTAGCAGAGGGATTGAATGTAGAATTTAAAGGCTGAACATTGGTGTTTAGAGCTACAGTGGTGTGAGCATTGTGAGCAGCTTGTTGCAACCTTAGTTCATGTGTTTGTAGGGCAAACTGAACTTCTTGTAGGGATAGGATATCACTTCTTGTTGTGAGATTAACAACAACAGACTCATTATCAGCACCAAAACCTCCCAAAATGTACAATATCAGCTCATCATCACTAATTACTTGACCAATTGAATTCAAATCATCAGCTATATTCTTCATTTTCAGAATATATTCATCAACAGACATATCACCTTTTTTAATTGTTTGAAGCATAAACCGTAGCTGAAGTGCTCGAGATTTTGACTGTGTTTGAAACAGCTGAGCAAGTACAGTCCAAACATCACACGCAGTAACACATCGAGTAAGATGTCCAAGTATAGATTCAGTAATTGAAGCTAACATCCAGCTAAATAGAAATTGATCCTTACGCATCCACAAAGTATAGTCAGGATTGAGAATCGACGACGTACCAATGGCTGAGAATTTGACCGGATCTTGATCGGTGCCGAGTAGAATTCCTTCAAGACCATATGCCCTAACTGTGGATAGCACTTGAATTTTCCAGAAATTTTAGTTGCCCTTATCCAATCGAAGATTGAGCGGCGCTATGTGTGGGATTGTAGACATATTTTTATTCGGAGATGAAGAATTGGCGAAATTGATGCCATTATTGAACTGAGACAACGGAGAAGATAACCGGAGTGGCTGCGAAATTATCTGGAGGAGAAAAATATCAACAGCCATTGATGGCTCTGGCTCTGGATACCATGTTGAATATACTGAGGACAATATGAAAATGGAAAAATATGAACTGAATCTCATTCAACACAATGTAGTTTTAGGGCTTTATACAAGACGTATTGAGCATTGATTTTTCAGCTCACTAACTGCCAACTAACAACTCTAACTAATCACCTTAACAACTTTGACTTTGACTACACAGAAAATATTTACACTTTGACCCCTATACTATTCAACATTTCATTAAACAATGAAGTAAATAGCAGGAACTAGGATTCCTGATAAAAGTCAGACTCCTAATCTTTCTCCACAAGAAAGGCTGGAAGGTTCTAGAACTGGTCCAAAACATAAGCCCAAGCCCAGTAAGGAACCATGAACCACATACCACGTGGCGTGAAAAAACGCGAAAGCTCTACCGATCAAAGTCGTGCCATGCCGAGCCGGGCGAGTGGGCGGGTAGGTGGTGGCGCGCGTGTGGGGCATCCCTACTCAACTTTTAACCAGTGTCCATCTCACTTTATATAATAAATCCATCTAGAAATGGGACTCCTTTCAATGTGGGACTTTCCACATCTCAAATGGTAATCCCACTACCTCTACAACTTCCATATTCACTTCTTAAATGTCCAACTTTGAGCATTGATTACTCACTCATCCCAACATGGATTTGTGAAAGTGAAATATACTACGTTCATCTACTCGCAACGTAGAAAAAGAATGCAAAGCTCATTTCCAAAAATAACGAACTTTACATATTTAGAATATTGGATCAAAGTTACTAAAAATAACTTCCCAAACACCCAAATCCCCAACATACATTAGCAACTGGATTGAGAGAGTGTTCCTTAAAAATTAAGGTTTTCATAAATAAGAAATAATAGACAGTACTTTCAAATGAGATTTTTCATCCAAACAAACGATAAAAGTATCCTTGTAATAAAACATTGAATCATATATTATTAAACTTGATCCAAAAGAGTTATTGCTCCAATACATTATAGCAAATACACTCTGCCTACATGTGAACTTAGCATAATGTGGCTAACAAGTGACATGCTATATGTCACCTTCTCATATTGTGGCTAATAAGTGGTATTCTCTCATGATTTGATTGCTTATGTGTCAATTTCTCATATTTTAATTAACACATAATTAACCATTCATGATTTCATATTCTCATAATTAAAAAGGGTCTCCTGATAACATTAAAATGAATAATAACATTATAAGGAATATTATTTTTCTTTCTTCTTTCCAAAACAATCAATACATATATCTTCTTTTCTTCTTTCCAAATTAAATCGCCCGATAAGATTGCTAAATCTTAAAAGAATTAGATTGTCAATAATTGTATTCACATATAAGAAGTAGTTTTTAAATAATAATATGTTGTTCATAAAATGTGTAATGCTAGAAAGTATCTACATGAATAAAATTTAGTCACAATTTTCATCTTCCGGTGGTCTATAGTTGATCAATATTAGTTTGAGACTTATTGGACCGTCTTCACATGTTATTTGGTAATGAAGGTTTGTTGCACCGATGGCCTGCTCTCGAAGTACATATGTCGTCTCTAACTATAGCAACAAAATATATAACCCTAAAATATTTCAGCAATTTAATGTTGTTGTTTATTTATTTATTTATTGCAACCCTATCTTCCAATTTCCTGATCCAACACCCATATATGTCTCCATATAGCTCATAAAATATACTCGACGATCCTTCTTTTTGGTATCACCTCTCCAGTCCATATGCAGACATTGTATCTCAGCTAAACCTAGTCAAATATAATTAAAATCGGGTTCAAAGACGAAATCAAAACCGTAGTCAACAGTTCCAAAATCGAGACAGTGGTCAATGACTTTGAAGCTATAACTGTAACGGGCTTTAATGATTCCAGTGCCTAGACTTTAAAAACCGTGGAACTGGCAGTTAGAACCGCTGGTTCCCTTTTTTGTGTTTTTTATTTTTTATATATTGTATAGTGTATTACATTTACAAATAACATAATCAATATATATAGCTATATATATAATAAAAATATTATATAAGATTTAAATAATATAAAAAATAGATAGTTTCGGTTAAAATCAGAATGTGAATGGAAATCGGAACCTTAAGGTTACAGTTCCAAATCCGGTTCCCCATTTTGAAAAATAGGGAACCGACAGTTCTAGAAGTGTGGCCAGGTCTAACCTCAGCCCCTCGCAAAGTAATAGTTTTGGCAATCTCACCTCTCGCCTCCAAAAAGAGCATGGACATTTTTTTTACATTTTAATTTATTCAACATTGTTAGTTATTATGAGCATTACATCTAATTATTGTGATCGATGAAAAATATCATTAACATAGACCTAATATTTTACACAATCAATGCAAACACAACATGATTGCACCATCAATACAATTGTCACAATCCATCTTCACAAATAACTTAAACATCATGTGATCATTATAAGTAATTAAAATAAATCAGAAACATAACCAACTTAAATTAGCAATATGACCAACTTAATATTAGCAATACATAGTAACAGAGAATATAAGTTCAACAATCTCTCTCTCTCTCTCTCTCTATATATATACATATATATATATATATATATATATATATATATATATATATATATATATATATATATATATATATATATATATATATAATTAGCACATCATATAAAACATGTGTAATGTTGGCATGAATCTATACAAAATATCTTCCCAACAGTATAAATAATTTTACATACTTCTATAACTAGATATGTTAGTATAAATCATTATAAACAACAATATAATTATTTGGCATGTTGTAACAATGTGTATATATAATAGTATACCGCTAAGTGGTTGGTGATGCAACCGAAAATTATGTTGAATTGAGAGATCAGAGATTGGAGGATCAAAACAAGAAGAAGGAAATTAGGTTTTTATATTGTGAAGACGGACAAACAATTATCATTGTTTTATTTTTGCCCTTGAGAGTGAAACTCTCTTTCGATCGTGATAAATAGCAATGTCATCTCATACACTGATATAACTTAGTGTTAAAATAGAGTATTAGCAGTTAAAACCCTCATAAAAATCAATACAAAACTGTAAGGATATCACTAAGTTAAATTTTCTTAGTTAGCAGTGTTTGTAGAGATAGTTAGCTATGTGATCAGATAATAGTAACAATTCATACAAGAAGGTTTATTGACAGTTGGAATCCTCGAAAATTGAAATATAGAATAATTATAGTGGTTAGTTCGAGAGGAAAAAATAAATATATCAATCTGTTTGTAGTTCGTTTTTAATATTCATTTAAAATTTAATCGAAGAAAGAAGGGATCCCACAAAAATAATATAATTCGACTGCATGCAAATCTTATATACTCAACAGTATAAGCCCACTTTTAATTTAAAAACAGCACCTTAGCCATCCATGCATACAAATTCATAACATCAAACAATCACATCAAACTCCCACAAGAAAAATAAAAAAAGAAATCGCAGTTGAACAGTCTCAATTTTTAATTTCTCGGGCTTTGAACTTGTTGTTGGAATTCATAGAGACGAACACCATGCTCGTGCAGCGGAAGTTTAAAATTTATGTAGATCCAACAGATCCATCCTGTGAACGAATATATTTATACGATAAATAAACAAGATAAAATCATGAAACCCTTACAGTAAATCCAGGTCCGAGTTCAACACTAAGGTATCCACGCAATTAGTTCTCCGACTGCAAGATCCAACTTCAGTGTATTACTATCGTGAATAAAGCTAAGAAATCTCACGAAAGCTCAAGAACTCCCAATCTCAAGATTAGGATTTATGTTTTCTAAAAACTCTTGTTTTTTTCATTATTTTCATTGTATACAACTTATGACTTTATGTTATATTTATACTAGGTACATAAGAGAACCCTAATCCTAAAAAGGGTTGGACTGTCCAAGACATGGGCCCAAAAATTTTTTAGCCCAAGTACCTTTATTAATATAACCAATGTTTTAAAAACCGGACCGGTGAACGAACCGGTCTCCTCACCGGTTCACGGTTGAACCGGTCGGACCGGTTCAACTGTCGGTCCAACCGTATTAATAAAAACATAATATTCTTAATTATATAGTATGAAGTATTATGCAATGTATTAATATAAATATTAATTTGATTCGTATTTGGAAAAAGTAATTAATTTATTATATAAACATGCTTAATTTATTTATACTCTATTAAACATATTAATGTAATTCTTTGTTATGTGATATATAAGTCATAGATCACTATCTTAATTATTTGTCTAGATTATTAAGAGAGATAAAAATAAAAAAATAAAATTGACCGAACATAATTTATTTATTTTCATATCGCTTGATTAGGTTCCATGGATCATTAATATAACTATGCCAATTTAGTTGAATCATACACAATATTTTACACATAAAAAACGGTTTGACTGGTTCAACCGGTTTTTTTACCGATTTTCAGCGGTTTAACCGCTAAAATGGTTTTATAGGTGTGATCGGATCGGGTCAATGGCCAGTTCCCGGTTTAACCGGTTGAACCAGCCGGTCCGATCCGGTTTTTAAAACAGTGAATATAACATAGATAATTAAATCCAAATTCAATTTAGTTTAATTAAATAATTTCTATCAAATAGAAATTAACATCATAATTATTAACAACTAAATATTACAATTCCAAATTGAATAATTAATACTTTCTTGATACACTCTTAAGTCAGAAAACTAATCGCATATAGTGTGACCCTATAGGCCTTTATATATGACACCAATCCAATGATGATCCAAACAAAACTCTTAGACGGCTTAGTTGGACGAACTCAATATATAAAGAACATTCACTTGAACTTAGAGAATTATAACCTTTATACAAAGCTTTTGTGAAATTTCTTTCATTTCGAATCACTCGATTAAGCTTAATATTTATCCAAGTGTCTATCTCAATGGTTTAATCAATTTATCTCATCTTTATTAGTCGACAACTAGACAATACTTCAATTACTATATTGAATATGTCTCTTGCATTGGTCAATGACTTTAGTCGACCTAATATATAGATTATGAGTGATCTCTATCGAAATTCCAATCGAGGAATGAATTCTTTCTTGTCTCAACTACCACCTTCATTTACATCATGATGCACCCAACACAAGCCGTATCTACCCCGAAAAGGAGTGCAAGCATTGGTCATGGTCAAAGTATATCACTCAGTAAACAAGGTGCGTATTAACCTCAAGTCAAAGGATTATCACACGCTTTATACACTTCTAAATTTATAGACATACAATAAATAACTTATCAGTAGGGTTTGCCAATACTCTCCAAAGTATCTATGTGTTGATCACGAATAACTATTATTCGCAGTCACAAGACTTACTACATTCTCTAAAATGTGGTGCAGACCACATGGCGACATATATTATATTATCAATATCCCAATTTTGATAATTGTTAGTCGTGGCTATTTTAGAGTAATGTTTTATCAATGACATCTCACCATATCAATGACAACATTAACTCTACGGGAAAATTTATATGAATAATCACAAACAATCAAAATAATAATTCAATAAATGCAATGCCATATATATTACGATATATATAATAATTGTGATCAAGTATAATGTCTTTAAAACTTATTGTCTCTAGGTCATTCATACTTTCACTTGTCAACTAAGGCACACCAAAGGTAAAAAATCATATTAAGAACCCGTTTAAAGGTACTAATCTTTGTCCGCCACTTGCTTTTGATTTTCCTTCCCCGCCATCGTTTATTGTTGCTTCTTTGTGGGAAAGAAAAGTGTGGTCGCCACGCAGGTTCTATGCAATTTGTGTGTTGGTGGTGTTCGTGATGATTGCGGAGTAAAAGTTGAGAAAAAGTCCAATACACAAATTCTTGAGCACGATTTAAAAAGAAATCATCACCGCTTGGTATGCGTGATTTCATTATTTTCTCTCTCCAGGTAGAATAATATAAACACTCATTCTCACTTGGGAATACACAATTTGTCAAAATTTAAAAATCTTCCACCTCTAACCTTATTTAATACCAACTGTCAAATCAGTGTAAGGGGTTAGAATTTGTTCTTAGTTCTTACACTATGATGGGTTCTCATTTCAACCGATCTGGAAACTATGGATAAATGTAGGCATTTGGATAAATGGATGGCTAATATCATGGTAATTGTGTAAATTGTCAAATTATATTAATGTAATCCAAATATCAAGGATATTTCTTTCCTAACATTCTAATGCAATATAAAAAAACAATGAGATTTAAGAAAAAAAATAAGCATTGTTGTTTTCGTACCCACTGTTGATTATTTCTCCTATGGATTTGTCTCTGATTCCATCTGCTTTAGCTTCGAGTCTGTTTTTTTTTTTCCCTCTGTGATCTGCTTCAGCTTGTTTTCTATGGGGTTTTTCTTCTTTTTGCTATATGTTTATTTATCTACTTCTTCTTATGTCCTCCTTTTTAAAAAAAAAAAAATCAATTTCTGCTCTTTTTCCTTCTCAGTTTTTACATTTTTTTGTTAGATATCTACTTATCTTCTCTGATATGCTTCTACCCTTTCTTCCCTTACCTTTTGGATCTATTTTCTTAGTTTAATATCTATCTATCTGTCTCTCTCTTTCTATCTACCTGTCTATCTATCTCTCTTTCTATGTGTATGTCTGTCTATATATCTATCTATCTAGATAAGACAAGGTTGGATAATTTTTGGTCCAACTTTTGATTTTAATTATTGGATAATCTTTATTTTTGGTAGTTTTTTTCTGCCCATTACCTTATTTAACATTTTTTTTCTTTTCCTTTTGTAGTTATTTGACTGGATTTTTTGTCCAAAATTTACTTGCTCATTTTATAGTTTAATCTTGTGAAAATTGATTTTTGGTTCATTATGTTTTCCATTTTCCAATTTAGGATCAAGATACTGTCCACTATCAAAATACATACACGAAGTTGGCAAAATCATCAAAAAAGGTACAAAATTATCCAATTCGGGCTTGATGGCTGACGTGGCATGATCCAACATTTACTTATCAATTTTGATTTAATTTAAATGTAGAAAATAAAGAATTATGCCTAAACTACCAAAATTACCATTAATCCCTCCAACCCTCACGTTTCTAATCCCTCCAGCCTGCCCACGTTTCTTATCCTTTTTCCTTCCCCAAAACTGAGCGGTGACTCGGCGATGGCGAATCGGCCGGCCACTCGACGGCGGAGCGACAACAATCAGGCGGCCGTATGTAGGCGACGATCCTCTCCACCTTCTCCGACGGTCAAGGTGGATCTCCCGAGTTTTTAGAAATTGGCCGGCCAAATCCTCTCCGTCTACTTCGATCTTTGACTCGGCAATCCGATGGAAGAAATCGGCAAACGGCGTCCACGGCAACAACAAAGTGAAGATGGTGGCTCAACGGTGGCGGCGACATAGCTTGACAGTGACAGCGGCGACCAACAACGGTGGAGTGGATCCGACTTAAATCGGCAGGCGACCTCTTCGCCTTCAATCGACGGTGGCTACGGACTGGTGAAGGGCGACTGAGGCGATGACTTCTCCGGATCCACGGCGATGGGGCTCGACAACGGTTCTATTCGACGGCGGCGCTCGACCATGGCTGGGACAGGACTGAAAGTGACGGCTCGCGGGTCTGGAAGCGGCAACGGTAAAATACGGCCCGGTGGTGATGACGTTCAGCGATTTTTTCTCAAAATCTGTGGCTGGGCATAGCTGAGAAGGGCGGTGGTCATGATGGCGGCGTGGCTGTAGTCGACAGCGGCTGTGGGGATTGCGTTTGTCAGCGGAGACGATAGGGTCTCAAGTAATTCGGTAGGCGGAGATGATGGTTTGAAGTTACCGGTAGTCTGTGGTGGAGATGGTTCTGGTTGGCAATCGTGATGGCTCGAAGTCGAAGCCCTGACTTTGGGTCCGTATGTGCCGGAGTGGTGATCCTAATGGTTCTCGTGGGTGGCTTTGAATTTGGTTGGATTAGACAAGGGTTCGATTGGGGAACAACGACAACGGTAAAAACTCTGGCTGGTTCTCGTGGGTGGTTGGGTTTCGGATTGCTGGCGGTTTGGTTTTGGGCACTAGATGTTTGGGTGGCGCGGCCATAGACGGTTTGGCCGGCGACTTGGGCTGACCAGGAGCAGGCCCGTGTTCGGGCCTAGAGCGGAAAAAGAAAACATGGCGTCAGGGATGGCGACGATTTCGTCGAGGCAGAAACGGAAATAGATAAAAATTACTAATCAAGAGTCTCGGGGGTGTATTCGGTAGTTTAGGCATAATTTTTGGTTTTCTGTATTTAAATTAAATAAAAATTGATAAGTAAATATTGGATCCTGCAACGTCAGTCATCAAGCCCGAATTGGATAATTTTGTACTTTTTTTGATGATTTTGCCAACTTCGTGTATGTGTTTTGATAGTGGACAAAATCTTGGTCCTAAATTGGAAAATGAACAATATAATGGACCCAAAAAGTAATTTTCCCTTTAATCTTACCCATATATATAAATAAGGTTTTAGTGTTTTACCTATAGAATGTGTCCTCCTAGCTTCTACTTCATCGCAAGTTTTCATATTACAATATTGGAATTAGAATCTCGATTATTCAAGTTTTCATGTTTTTTATTTGGGACAAAAAAAATTTTGCCCCCCAAACTATAAGTTTTTCTTGCACTTTACCCCCCAAACTATAAGATTCTTTCACTTTACCCCCAAGATGCCCGTCGATGGATCTAGAAGGAATATTCTACCGGAAATAAAGTTTGGGGGGCAATGTCGAAAATTATTGTACATCAGAGGGCAAAGTGGAACAAAAAATATTTCGGGAGGCAAAGTGAAAAAAACCGCTTACATTGGGGGCAAAAAGAAATTATCCATTTTTATTTCAAGTTTCAAGTTTCGCAATTCGTAGATTTTTTGCACCCGATCTAATTAAGATTTTTGAGAATAATCAATCCGCAAAAAGGTACCTCTCCGCATTTTTGTTTGAATCTTTTTTATTTTCTTTTTCTTGATTCTTAGTTTTTAAAATTTATAATTTATAATTTAAATTATTTCACCTTTTGCATGCATCCTTTTTTTGATAATAGGGCGGGTGAAATTTTTGAAGACAATCGAGTTTTTTTTGTGTATATTTTAATTTTATTTTTTTCTGTTGTTGGTTAATTAAAATAATCAATATAAATAACACAAAGTTTAATTATGTGTTAAATATTGACCTTCTCCCTCCATCTCCGCATCTTTTCTTTTTGGATATTCCTCTCAACATATTTTTCATTCAGAATTTATATAAATAATTCCATCAATCTTCACTACAAGAATTGAGGTTAAGAGGGAGAACAAAATTGGGAGGACATTTGTGTCGTCCCTATAGGTAGGACATATATGCATGACATCCAAAAGTCCTTACAATAGGTTCTATAACCTATTGGGAGGACATTTGTCCCCCCAATAGATAAAATATGGTTGCTATATATTCTACTTTTAGGGAGGACATTTTGTCCTTCCTACAGGTATAATAAGTCGTCCTTATATGTTCTACCTTTAGGAACGACATTTTATCCTTCCTATAGGATGTAATAAGTCGTCCCTATATGTTCTATCTTTAGGGACGACATTTTATCCTTCCTATAGGATGTAATAAGTCGTCCCTATATGTTCTACCTTTAGAGACGACATTTTGTCCTTCCTATAGGATGTAAAGTCATCCCAAAAAATAGCATTTAATTACCTTGACCAACTGTGAATAAATACCCAACCAACCGAATTAATGTCTTACATATTAGAAGAACAAGTCCTCCCAATATGTTTAAAATGTCCTCCCAATAGCTCACAACTTCTTTAACACCCAACAGAGTACCATTTCATTCGAAATGTTAGTATCTTTCTCCAAACACTCTCCACAACAACAACAACAATATAACAATGTCAACATCATCAATATCAAGCACAATGGCAGCAATATCAACAATAATGGCAAAACAAATTTGAGAAAACCAAAAAAGGTATGAATTCTTCTCCTTTCTATAATTATATGTAATCTAATTTTTAGTTGAATATAATTTCATCATCATCATCATCATGTAATGACTTATAAACTGCAAAAGCTTAAGTTATATTGTTGACTTTAATACTTTACTAGTTTTATAAATAGTTAAAAATAATACCCCAATAACTTTTAAATTTTCAAATGTCCCTAGGTTTGCATAAGTACCTAACAAAATTTTCATCCTATAAGAATCTAATTTGTAATGAAAAAAAAATATCATGACTATCCGTAGTTTCAAATGATGAATGCTTTTATTTTTACTTTATAATATTATCAAACTAAAATTTATTTACACTAGTGCAGAAACTGCATTCTAGAACAGAACATCCTGGTGCATCTAGAAGGGTATTTAAAATACTGTTTTGGACTAGACTTTCCAGAACGGTTTTTGAAATTACCGTTCTGGATAGACGATTTTCCAGAACGGTATTCAATTACCGTTTTGGACTGCGGACATTTCAGAACGGTTATTGAAAAACCGTTCTGGATTATGCCTCCATCCAGAACGGTAATTAAATAACGTTATGGAAAGTGTACAATCCAGAACGATATTTTAATACCGTTCTGGAGATTGTGTAAGTACAGAACGTTATTTAAAATACCGTTCTGGATTGTAAACCAATCAAGAACGGTATTTATAAAACCGTTCTCAAATGTCTTGATCAATTTAATGCCGCGAAGATAAAAAATTTTGCCGCCCATATTTTTACTTTCCAGAACGGTGTATGTAAAACCCTTCTGGATGTAATCGATGATACAGAACGGTAAAAAATACCCTTCTCGAAATATTCCGATACAGAACGGTATATTAAATACCGTTCTCTAAATATCCCGAAACAGAACGGTAATAATATACCGTTCTGAATATCAATTTAATTAAACTTACAATTTTAATACGTTTCAGCCCCTTTTTTTTTTAACAAAAGAAAACAGAAACTACAGAAACACCTTTCTCCCGTTTTTCTTTTTATTTTTCTCCCTTTCCAAAAATTGTCTGCCGTTCTCGCTCTGGCAAGCCGCCGCTCCCAGCTCAAACCTGAAGAAGACGGAGTTTAATTGAGTCCATCGTCAGCGTTTTCTCAAGTAAATCGAACCATTGCTGATTTGGAAGGCGGCTCAATCAGGTTTTTCTTCTACTTCTAGGGTTTCTGGTTTGTTCATATTTTTTTTAATACTTGTATAATTGAGTCGAACTACTTGTGTAATTGAGTGCATCTTCTTCTTCTTCTTCTAGGGTTTATGATTCGAACCCTGTTTTTTTGTTTTTTCGTTCTCTGTCAGATTCTGAGTTTAGGGTTTTTGGTTTATTTTTATTTTTTCGACAATTTTTATCGTGAGAAGTTTGTAATTTGAGATATCATTACAAGAATAAGGTGCCTCTGAAAGTCAGATACAATAAATGTTAGCCTCTGCCCAGAAAATTAAAATTGAGAGTCATTTTTTAATAATTAAAAAAGAAAAAAACCCTTCCTTCAATAAAGTCTTGAGTTCCTATATTTACAACAGTACATCCAATTGCCTTAGTAGAGATAAGTCACAGTGTATGATTTTCATTCCTCCCCCACAGATTAAGCATCCTCTTTGTATTTATCGCCCGTTCATTGATTGTCCCCGGCCAGCAACATTGATAAGCTTACTATATATATATACAATAAACACAATTCTTGAGCCAACCCGGCACGTCGGCCAACATGGAACGTGATAATGTTGATCTGAGCCTAATGGTTAACTACCCTGATTACGTGTGTCGACCTCTGACCTGACATGAACTCGCCCTGAAGTTTCTGATAGAAGCATAAACACAACTGACTCGAAACCAGTACGATTTGATACACAATTTGTCTTAAAATGTAAATTATGTGAGTAGCTTTTATTCTTGTGGTTTTAGTATGATTATATAATAAATACAAAAGCTCATCTAACCTTTCTTAGAAATATGCTTAGAAATATGTGACTGTATAAATAAACTAATTAGTAAAGTTGATCAGAAGTGAAATAAATTAATTACTACTTATAACTAATTTTTGCTTAGAAATCTATACCTTATATATAAAGTTGGTGTGCATAGGTATTTGGTTGCCATTTGTCACATTCTCGTTGCTTTGATTTTTTTTTCTATTGTTAGTTTCTATTGCCATTTTGTTACTATGTTTGTTATCTTTATTATAAGCATGTTCTGTTTGTAGTTTCTATTTTTTAATCATTATGGGCATTCACCGAAATTAGTACATGCTTATACATTGTTTTGAATATGACTTTATGTTATGTCAGTTTTATTATTATGATGTATTTTTAATAATTACTATATCGATTGTATTTATAGTAGAAAATTGGATTATGAGTGGTTATATCTTATAAATCATGAACTGGAGTTCAACTTTATATTATTTGGTGAGTTATTATTTTTTAAATTGATCAATGAAGGTTTGATATGCGAATTTGCTAGATGTGCTAAAAGGTTTTCTTTTTCATTATGATTCAAGTTAAGATTCAAATTCCGCTCTCTTTCTTTTCTTCTATTTTTTTTTTGCAATTTTTATTGCATTCTGTTTGATTGCAAATTAGTTTACGTTATCTATACCTTATATATAAAGTTGGTGTGTATAGGTATTTGGTTGCCATTTATCACATTCTCATGTCGTCTACAATAATGTGTCGTCTGAGTTTACGTGGTGCATTTTTTCATATATCTCTTCTGTGACGAATTCTTTGGAGAACAATCAATGTTTTATGACATATTTGCAGGTATTTAAATTTACCAATAACCAATGTCCAGAATGTTCTAATTTGTATAATAGGCGTTCAGTGAATAGCTTCCATGAATTGTATAAATTAACTTCAAAAACCTGTATTGAATCTCATTCTTTGATGGTAGGCCAGAATATACTAAAGCAATTGCGATTTTTTAGGAATGGTGAAGGAATTAGGAACCTTGTTTTAAATTTATGTTATCTTAGAAATTAGTTAATTTTAATTTATAACGTGCAATTGCTTGTTTGCAGACGACCGCAGCGTAGCGCGGGTCTTTTGTGCTAGTAATACTTTTAAACATAATTTTTTTAATTATTTTAAGTAATACATATAACTTCTTATCAAAAGACTATAATATAACTTAAACATAAAGTTTCTGTTTTTCATCATAATATGTTTCTTGTTTTAGTTCTTTGATTAATTTATGATTGATATTGGATTACTTATGTGTTTTTGAAGATGTTGGACTTGGAGCACATATAAATACAGATTATAATGGTTAATCCAGTATAATACGGGCCTGGACTTTTTTACTATATTAATTTAATAGTGATGCTAATGTAAACACCTTGTTAATTATTTAATCAAGTAAGAAAATACATTATTAATATTAAAATATTTAAATATAATGGATTAGCAGCGTGCAAAGATATTTATATTTGTTTTTTTATTAATTTATTTGGATTATCAATATATTATGATGCGTCTATCTTTGATTGTAAAATCAGCTGGGTAGAAACAAATAGATTTGCATGTAAAATGTACCTCTATCGGTAATAGAATATTAATAATAGTAGATGAGTGAGCTGCAAAGATGTGAATTGGGTTCATGATTCACTTATTTTACATATTAGAATTAAAGATTTGTTAGTTTGAATTTTCAGATTTTTTTTCAATTAAATCCAGAAAGTTCCTAGTGTTTATTCTTTAATTTTTTATCTATTTTTTTTTTTTACCTTTATGTGACTTTTTTATTTATTGCAGCTTCTTAATTCTTGTGCTACTCTTGGTGCTTTTGCCTACTCCTCACGAAAGCAATTGTAGCTGTTTTTCAGGTATGGTTTTTATCTTGTAAACATGAAATTTCAATTTTTGCACATTCATCAACTTTCCAGGCTACTCTAGGGGATAAATACAAATATTAACCCACTTTTAGTTTGTTCACTTGGTTAATTTTTCAAAATTGCAAAATATCCACTTGCTATGTGGTTCTGTTTTTAAAATTTCACGTATTGATTAATGATAATTGTAATTCTATTGAGGGGCAGAGGGGCTGGAATTTTTAGAATAGTGAGGTGGTGTGGTCGGTTTTAGATTTAGGGTCTTATAGGGGCTAGACTTTTTTTTTTCTTTTTGTAGTTAAGTGATAACTAAATCTCTATAAAGGTTGGGTTACTTTTCTTTCTTGTAGAAATTGAACCTAATTCTAGAAATAATTCCTAATCAACCAATAAGTTAATCATATTTTTCTAAAAAAAAACCTGATTTAACTAAATAACTAAAATTGAACCCTAATTTTCCAATTAATTATAATTCAGCCCCAATTTCTACAATAATTGCTAATCAAACTCAAAATTATACATAAATTTTGAAATAATACTTAATTTGAACGTCCTTTTAAATTGCAAACTGAACCCCAATTTTATTACATTCTTATTTGGAATGTCCTTTTATAATTAACTAGATATTTGCGAAGGAACCCTAATTAAATATTAACTAATTAATTTTCTTGCTCTTAATGAGTATAAATTGCAAACTGAACCCCAATTTCCGGCCGGACTCAACAGCTTTGTTGCTGATGTACAATGTACAAAACAAAATTTCCATTGTTCAGGGATGCTGTTGGCCCATTTATCTTTTTAGTTTTTGTTTTTTCTTTTAAATACTTGTTTTCAGCTTTTGTTTTGGATTATTTAATTATTAACTACGTTTTGGCGACAAAATTTACTTTGAATTTGAGTTCTTGAAATATTGTTTGTCCTCCAAGATACATCGTCTCTTGTTAGTTGATTTGATATAAAAAGAGGAAAATAAAATTTTGATATGATGGGTAATTAGAAACAGGTGAGTGGTTGAATAGTGGAATTGTGGGATAAATGTGGAATAATGATTTAGAGATTTGATGATTTTCTTGGTGCATTTTGTAAAAAGAAAACATATACCAAAACTCGTGTTATTAAATAAGAAATTCTGAAAATTCAAATTATTAACCAAATATTTAACCATTTGGTTGGTGTTATTTTTGAAAAACCACACTCTGATAATATGAAAAAATGACGGAAGGAGTATTTAAGAAGCTTGATTTTGCTCTTCACGTTAGTGCGAAGGTCTTCCCCTATCCTTCTCTAGGGGATTCATTAGAGGACCTATATTTCTCCCTGATTGGCCATTGATAGATCAGACTATCACCTCTTTTTGTTGAGATTCGGTCAAATAAGTAGGAATCAGGAATCTTCCCCTTTGCATTTCTTATATGAAAAAGAAAAGCACTAGGAGCCTATTCTGGATATCTGGCATTTCAATTAAGAGTCAGTTTTTGTTTGAAAGATGTTGATGCTGATGGTAGAGCCCTTTTACTAGTAAGGCTCGTAAGTTAGATTTGGGTCCTTAGCTAGCCCATTTTTTGGTAGATATCCCAGGTCGAATCCTTAGACAAAAGAAGTCTGGCAACCCACCAATCTCACTGTGGATAAGAACCAGATTGACGAAGGAATGCTTCACATATGTCTCGACTTCGCCAGGCCCAGCTCCTAAATCTCTGGCTTTATGCCAACTCAATTGTATATCTAGCAGATCTTTCTTTTTTCTAGTATCCTTGTGAGGTTCCAGTCCCTAACTACCTTGGTGAAGCGATCTATGGTTTGAAAAAATCAGTGTAAAATAAACTACCTTACCAAGTGAACTGCACCATCTCTATTAGCACCTTCTCCATTGATTCTGATATTTATTTTGGCATTTGTGATAAAGCATGATTTTTGTTCCCTGTTTCCAAGACATTTGTTGTGTTGTATTTTATATATTTATTTTGGTTTTAGGTAGCAATGTTAGTTAATCATTTCAGTTTGAAAGATAACAGTGTAATGATGACGATTGTTGTGAGTTTCTTTGCTGAAATAATAATGTAATCTTCCATTTTGATATGTAGATAGGAAAAGCTTGAGTGGAGAGGGTTCATAAACATGTAAAGTACATTATGTGACCTGTTTTTGCCAACTCCTCCGCATGAAAGAAATTGTTGCTGTTTTTCAGGTATGGYTTTTKSYTKKWAA
>BMAC01001067.1:406836-446375 GCA_014905375.1 Phtheirospermum japonicum
AAAAAAAMCCCGAATTWACTAAATAACTAAAACTRAACCCTAATTYTCCAATTAATTATAATTCAGACCCAATTTCTACAATAATTGCTAATCAAACCCAAAATTATACCTAAAATTTGAAATAATACTTAATTTGAATGTCCTTTTATGTTGGTGATATTTAACACATTCGGATAATATTTTAATTATTTTTGTGATACTTTAGTTATTTCTTACAATAAATTAATTACTTTTGTGATTTTTTTATGTGATTTGCACAAAAGTGTTGGTCCTATTCTTTATATTCTTTATTTTATAGACTGTTCTTATGTTTCATATGATGTTTGATGCAATGTCACAATGGAAATGAGAAACAAGACGGGCATTGTTTAATAGAACATGTTTGTTCAATTCTTAAAATCTTGGTCATCAGTCATCACACAAATTATTAGAGAGCCAAAAATTTGTTTTCCCACTAAAAATGTGTTCTTTAGAGTAAAAATGTGATTTTATATTGGAAATTGTTGATAATTCAATTCTTGATTATAAATTAACAGCAAAGATGTAACTTACTGTGTAAGATGTGGAATTGGGCATTGTCAAGAGTGTTGATTGAGTGAAGTTGCAGAGATTAAAAGCATTCTTGTTCTGGAAAATGTAGAGGCTATAGTGATACTTGTGCTGGAAAACTGGAAATAAAAATGCAATAATATGTTTGCTGTTGTTTTGATTTTTGCACACAYATTATTATCCTGAAAGAAAAAAAAAACTGACAACTTACTGACTGAGTCTCCTATTTTGAATGCTTGACAGAGAAGAGGATGGGACATGGGAGAGTGTGTATTTATGTTATGACTAGTTTTTTTTTTTCACTGTAAAAGGTTGGAATGATTTTGTTCTCTATAAATAATTAATTCTTGGAATAAATGTGAAGAAGCAGAAAAAAAAAAGTGAAATAAGATTAGATAGATGTGTGTGTATTTAACTTTTTTGGGGTTTGATAACTGATGATGGGCATTATCATTCTAAAATGATTCATGTTGTGATTATCAAAACCTAMAGTAATGGAGTATATTATAACAAAAGTATTAAACTGATATACACTTTTGGTGATGGCGGGGAGTGTAATTCTAATGTCTTTTGAGACTTTATGATATTCACTTTAAGATTTTAAAGTTATTTGATTTCTACTCAACATTGTTGTTATATATTATAGGGTTGCAGATTCTCAAATGAGGGCTCCTAGGAAACACAAAGTAAAGGGAAATTGAAAAAATRTCCCATAATTAAGTGAAAAATAATAATTAAAAAAAATATATTTTAACAAGCCATATGAAATTATTCAAATTATTATATTAAACAAAACCTTAAAGAGTTTGTTGACAAGTTAAGGCCTGCACATTGAAGAGTCATAGGGATTGGATTTGTCTATCAACTTGAAAATCTCTATGTAGTTTGTTTACTTTTTTACCACGTAAAAGTAATTATATTTCTCAGGCATTTAATTCACTATTTCAAATCACATTTAAAGTGTACGTCTACCTCAACACTAACTATATAGTTATTAGAAATTCAACCCTAATTTTTGAAACAATTAAAGTTTAAGCCCAAAACTGAAACTTGTATTTGAAATAAAACACAATCATCTATAATTTTGACATTGAAACCTAATTCTAGAAATAATTCCTAATCAACCAATATGTCAATCATATTTTCCTAAAAAAAAAAACGAATTAACTAAAAAACTAAAACTGAACCCTAATTTTCCAATTAATTATAGTTCAGCCCCAATTTCTACAATAATTGCTAATCAAACCCAAAATTATACCTAGATTTTGAAATAATACTTAATTCAACCCCAATTATCGTCGTGCAAGCGTTTTGCTACCCGCTCGCCGCCTAACTCGTTGTCCTCCGCAACCGGACCCACGTTATCGCCCTCGGTGCCTTCCTCTGGGCCGCTGCCACTTTTCTCGTCGCCATTTCCTCTACTTTCGCCGAGGTAATCGCAGCTTTTTTCGCAAATTGATTATTAATATTATTATTATTATTATTATTATTATTATTATTATTATTATTATTATTATTATTATTATTATTATTATTATTATTATTATGTCAAGTGTCTTGGATTGGAGTTGTGATTCAGCGCTTTTCTGGAATTATATTTTAATGTCATGATATTTTAATGGCATGTGAATTGATCTTTCCGAGGAAAGAAGTGGAATTCCGTTTCTCCAAAAATAAAATAAAATATTAAAGAGAGAGAGAGAGAGAGAGAGAGAATAAGAAAAATGCTTTGGAATGGGGACAAATAGGAAATAAATTAAGCATAATATATGATAATTGTTAATACATTCCAAGGAATCGAATTTTTGTGGTAATTTGGGGGTTATAGAAAGAGAAATTGTCAAGTCAGCGAGTGTTGAATTTTAACTTAAAGTTACACTGAAATTGTAAACTTGTAACCTCGGAGATAACGACTAAGATTTGTTAGTTTGAATTTTTGATTTTTTTTAATTAATTAAGATTTTATGATCAGGTAGAAACGAGTGTTGAAGGTTGTAATTCACTTTATGTAGGTATGGACCGTAGTTGGATAAATGGTATACGATCAACAGAGGAATATGAGAGTGGGGTTAATGAGTTTATAGAGTTTGCTAAGACTCATGCTCCTAAGCGAGAAATGGAAGAGAGCGCGCATGAATTCTCATGGACAATATACCACTCCAGAAGCGAGAATTATTGCTGAAAAATTGTAAGTTGTCTTTCGTGTATCAAATAGAAAAATGTATTAATTTTTAGACATGATTATCAAAACTAACTTCTGTACTAGAATTAACCTTATTACATTTGTTGCAGGAGACTTTAGAGGAACAACAATCGGCAGTTCCAAAGAATGTGGCACAAATGATTTACTTGCTGTTGCAGTAGGCAAGCCCGATCATCCTTGCCGTGTAAGAGGAGTCGGGAAAGGATATACAGTGAGTACCTACTTCGGAAACCAACGCCAACGTAGTGGAATGGTGTCACGAGCGGAATCCAATAGCACCATTGGTGAAATGGAGAAGAAGATACAAATGATTTTGAGCTCTCAAGCCACATCCGCCGGACAGCCCATCACTCCAGTAGTCGATAGTGCAAAAGGGAGTAATACTTTTGCAGATCAGGATCTGGATCTTTTGGCCCCTCACGATGAACACAATGATGAATATGAGTTATATGTTGAGGATCCGCAAAGGAGATTGGTTGCATATGGCCGTCTTGTCGACTTGGGGTCAATGTTCACCACAAGAAAATGAAAGTTGATGAGGTGAGAGTGACAGTAGTACGAGTTGTAGTAGAAGATTCTCAAGTTCCATTCCCGACAGAAGAGGTCACTAAGGTTGGAGAAGCAACAAATAATTTCATTGTTTGGCCAAGAAGGTTGGTCGAGCGTGTTGGTCGAAAGGTACTTACCTCTTAATTTGATCTACATAAATATTATAAGTAATATATAAAATATAGTTTGTGATGTAAATAATTATAATTTTGATTATTAACAATAGTAATTATTAATTATAATAATAATTATAATTCTTATTATTAACAAAATTTATATTTTTAAACATTATTAGTAAGTAGAATATTTGTAGAGTCACTTAAAGTTTTCTTAAATTGCAATTCATCCCCAATTTTAAAGTTTTCTTAAAGTTTATAATTCAGCCCCAATTAAGCCCCAATTTTATAATTCAGTCACTTAAAGTTTTCTTAATTATAATTCAGCCCCAATTCAGCCACAGTTTTATAATTCAGCCCCAATTTTATAATTCAGTCACTTAAAATTTTCTTAATTATAATTCAGCCCCAATTTTATAATTCAGTCACTTAAAATTTTCTTAATTATAATTCAGCCCCAATTTCTACAATATTTTCTAATCAAACCGAAAACTAGTAATATTTAGAAATAGTAGTTATTAACAAAAGTAATAATTATAATTCTTATTATTAACAATAGTAATAATTATAATTCTTCTTATTAGCAAATGTAGTTATTATAATTCTACTAATTGTTTAGAACTAACATATTATAATTATTTTTGTAGGGAATTTCTCAAAGGGAACTATTTTCAAAACCCCAGTCTGCATCCAAGACTCAAAGTGATGTGCTGAAAGCTTTGTGGTTTGCGGCAGCAGATATTAATCAACCGAAGTATGTATGTATTGAAGCTGGGGTTTTGAGTCTGAAGACATTCGAAGTGTACATAAATCAAGAGGACATCATGGGGATGTTAGTAACTCGGAAGATTTCGATTTCGGTCATGCAATTTTACAACAAGTATTCTTTTACCTCTGTGATGTTAGTAACTCGGAAGATTTCGATTTCGGTCATGCAATTTTACAACAAGTATTCTTTTGCCTCTAATAATTACAATTAATTATTTGGAACCTAAAAACAATATCAAACTCCATACAAACTTTTTAAACATTTACAATGTTGTAGGTATCTATATAACGAATTAAGATCATCACAGAGAAACGATAAATTTGGATTGATAAGTTCATTGAATCTTCAGCATGGCAATATCTAAGAAACGATACAAGAAAGAATTGGAGAAAGGGATTTTGAGTGCTTCCTCGCACCTATCTATGAGTAAGAAGTTTCTTTAATTAATAATTATTTATTTCTTGATCTAATAAATTATGTCTTGTTTCACATTTTGTAGGACTCATTGGCAATTGATGGTTCTTTGCCCCAAGTACAATTATGTGGCCTGGTTTTGCTGTTTTCAAAGAAAACCAAAAAAAAATATTTCATCTAAGATTGAGACGTATGTTTTCTTTAGAATTTTCTTTGCATTAATTTTATTTATCATTATTTGATGCTTTTGTAATTTATTTTGAYATAGAGCATTCAATGCATACCAATTAATGAAAGGGACACACTCACGACATTTCAAGAAGCTTGATTGGGTTTATCCAAAGGTAATTTATGTTGATGTATAGCAAATTTTAAGATTCGAAAAAATGTTTGAAATACAGCCGAAAGCGTTTCAGATTAATTGATTTGTTTACTTATTTCCAGTGTTGCAAACAAGGTGATGCTGATGAATGCGGGTTCTTTGTTATGCGACATATGCTTGAGATCGTCAAACTAGATATTGTTGACTTATTCGAAAAGGTAATTTTAATAAATCAAAATTATTATCATTTTTGGTGTAGAAGTCAAATTGTATCCCGGTCAATTTACATTAATTCAAAACTTGTCAATTGATATCTTGTGATGAGTTGTGCATATTGCGTGAGTTGTACGTATTTCCTGAATTATGTGTATTGCGTGTAGGTATTCAATATGGAGGGACCTTATTCGGAAGATGACATTGACGTAGTTCGTAGACGTTGGGCCGAGTGTTTTCTAGAGGTTATTACTTGAGGGTGCGACTGCATTTTATTTTAGTTTGAAGAACAAATATCTCTGATGAAACCTTTTTTTGTATGTGAATTGTGGTGATTGTTGTCTTGGACACTTGATGAATAGCGTGGTTTCTTTTGTTGTTTTGGGGTGCTTTGAAAGGATTGAGATATTGTAGTTGGTGTTTCCTTTGACTGGATTGATGAATATTGTAGTTGGTATTTCCTTTAACTGGATTGATGAATATTGTAGTTGGTGTTTTGGGGTGCTTTAAATGGAATGATGAATAGTTTAGTATATTTTCGATTGAGATTTGGTGTTTTTAATATTCTATTATAATTTTTTACATTTGGGAAAGACGAATCGTAAAACAGGGCTGATTACAAAAAACCATTCCAGATCGGTTTTTTAAAATTACCGTTCTGGTAAGTTCTACATTCCAGAACGGTATTTGCAAAACACCGTTCTGGAAAGTTGTACAATCCAGAACGGTATTTGAAAAAACCGATCTGGATAGTTGTATAGTCCAGATCGGTATTTTAAAGTACCGTTCTGGACTGTACAACTTTTCAGATCGGTATTTGTAAAAAACCGATCTGGAATGTTCAACTTTTAGATCGGTTTTTTGCAAATACCGTTCTGGAAAGTTGAACATTCCAGAACGGTATTTTAGAAAACCGATCTGGACATCGTACATTCCAGATCGGTTTTTTACAATTACCATTCTRGAATGTTCAACTGTCCAGAACGGTATTTTAAAATACCGTTCTGGAMTGTTCAACTTTYCAGAACGGTAWTTKWMAAWTACCGTTYTKGAAAGTTGAACATTCCAGATCGGATTTTCTCAAATACCGATCTGGAAAGTTGTAYAGTCCAGAACGGTATTTTAAAATACCGATCTGGAATGAACAATTTTCCAGAACAGTTTTTTCAAATACCGTTCTGGATTGTACAACTTTCCAGAACGGTAATTGTAAAAACCGATCTGGAAAGTGGCGGATAAAGTATAGGAAGGTACCATTCTAGAACAGAATTTTTTTTTCTAGAACAGTTTTTTTTACCCTTCTAGAAAGTCTGCCAATCCAGAAGGGTAAAAAAAGGCGTTCTGGAAAGTCTGCCAATCCAGAACTATGTCACTACAGAAGTTACAGAAAGGCGTTCTGGATATGGAGTTTCTGCACTAGTGTTACCTACTTCATTCATGCCACTAATGTATATTTTCGTATTAAAAAATGGTAAATCAAAATGATTGTAGTAATTCTCGTGAATACAGTAAAATGGAGGAGCAAAGAAATTACCTAATAACTTTTGGTTCTTTTCTTTTTCAAGATATAAAATATAGTGATGGACAAGACATGGATGCATATTACGAATAAGATGTCCACAGAGTTCAGGCGTGGAGTGAGAGAATTTATTAACAAATGTAGGCCTCTTGTAAATAAGAAAGGCTTGATTAAGTGCTCGTGCAACAAATGTTTAAATATGGAGTCTCATAAGTTAGAAGCTGCTCAAAATCATATTCAGAGGTTTGGGTTTGATGCATCATATGATACTTGGATTCACCATGGCGATTGCTCACCGGAACACCAACCTGGTCCGTCACACCAACCTGGTCCGTCAGACGTTGACTTTGAAGTGATGGATGACATGAGAAATGTTATGGCAGACTTGGACCAAGATGATGAGTACGGATCGGATGGCCCTGATGAGCAGTATCGTAACGTGTACGAAGCTATGAACACTCAATTATATCAAGGGATTTCATCATTCTCTTCGATGGATTTTCTAGTAAAGTTGATGAATATCAAGGTGAGTAATAAGTGGACAAATAGATCGTTTGACGAGTTGATTAAGTTGTTGAAACTTGCGTTCCCATCGATGAATATTGTCAACTCACATTATGAGGCTAAGAAGTTGCTTGCAAGTTTAAGTCTCGGCTATGAGAACATACATGTTTGTAAGTATGATTGTGCACTTTTTTATAAAGAGTATGCCGATAGAGAAACATGTCCAGTTTGTAGAGAATCATGTTGGCGAGAGAATATTGGAAAAGGCTCGAAGGACCGTAGCTTTATCGTCGGAGTGACATCACAACTTTCGGTTTTTAGATCACAGTGCATCCCACTTGGAGGTCGCAGGACCGTAGCTTTATCGTCGGAGAAGTACAAGCAGACACAATTTTACATTCTCAACAATTATCCAGAAATAGACATGTACTTGCAGTAAGTCATATTCATTATTTTAATATTCAGTTTTTTTTGTAATTGGACCAAACTTTTGGGGTATTTATTATAATTAACTCTAAAATACATTTAGATTATAACATATTGCTTATTTTTCATTTTCGCGGCAGAGAACACAAACAGGAGTTGATGGCGCATGGTGATAGTGACTTGGAGCTTCAACACAGACAAGAATTTGCAGATTGGTTTTACAGAAAGGTAAGTGCTAATCCAACAAACGTATATACAATGAATCTCAATTATGTAAAAATAATAGATTTGAAGATAATACTATTACTATATAATGTATATTTTCTTTTCACGAACTTCAGGTGTACTATAACCCGCAGTTAGTATCTAAAGAAGTGTATGCGTTGGCGTGTGGATGTGATAAGTTTGCCCAATTATATGTTGGATGTGTAGTGAATGGGGTTCGTTTCTTAACTCATGATCGAGACATTCGTCGACTAACACAAAATAGTGGTGTGTCAGTTCCTGGAATGGGAGGAGAAATGTATTATGGCATTTTGAAAGACATTATAGAACTTCATTACACTGATCAATTATCAATTGTTCTATTTCGATGCAAGTGGTTTAAATCTGATCATCGACATGTGATGCATGACAGAAACATCATAAATATAGACACTGGTACTGAGGGTTACAAAGACGACCAATTCATACTTGCGACGCAAGCTAGACAAGTGTTTTATACTAAGGACCCTGCTCGCCCTGTAAGATGGAAGATTGTTCATGAAGTCCACCATAATGTGGAGGTTGGTTCATCGACGGACTCTTTGGCTGAAGAAGATCTGTTGCACCCTGACAACTCTTCACAAATCACACTTTTTGTTGATCTTGGAAATCTCGAGCACATAGAGCTACATCAAGATGACATGCCGCTTGACCACGTTGTTGAAACTCATGGTCTATCTTCAAGTACATCTACATCATCTGACATGTACATCGATGATGATGACATGAAGGATGACACCCTAGTCGAGTACGAACATGTTGAACAACAAGATCATATCACGGGTGAAGATGAAATAAATGATGATCTAGGAGATAGCGGTTCTGATTACTATTGTAACACTACTATAATTATGCTTTAATTATCATTGATTTGTACCTTTTTGTACGTTGTTTTTATTACCTTTTTGTGTCGCATTTGCATGTGTATTGCTTCCATTTATGGGTATTAGGAGTCGTTTTGGCCGATTTGTACATATTATTTATTTAGTTATATTATTTATCTAAGAATTACAAGAAATTTTATTTCAAAACTAAAAATACAACAAGATGAAAAAATAACAACAAGTAAGATTAAAATAGCAATTACAATAATTTAATATTACATATGTGATCACATTTGTAATGGCTGGATTTCGAATGAGATTGTGGATGCATCAATTGAAAGTTGCTTCCATCTTCTTCCACAATGGTGGCACGTCATACAAATAATATCTCTGTGATGCGTCATCATCGTATTCCTTTAATTAAAAAAAAGCTAGTAATTTAAATGAAACCAGCACAAACCACATAATTAATTAATTGTAGACAGATGTGTGGAGTTTACATAATTGTAGACAGATGTGTGGAGTTTACATAGGTTGGAGAGACATTCGTATTGATAGTAGTATCAATACAGATCAATCCACGTTCTTCATCCAAAAAAACACCATCATCATAATGTATTGCCTTCCATCGATCGTACCTTATCTCCATTTCTTCGATCATGTTGTAAATTTCTGAAATCGTAGCTGAAAACATGAAATGACTCCGGAGTATACTTTTTACCTGCGGGACGCTGAAGATCACATGCGCTTTTTTGGCACCTCTTTCAACACCTTCTTTCTGGGCGATGAAAAAGTCCAGCATGACTGCTTCCATCTCCATGGTCCATGGGGTTAGTGCAGGATATTATAGTCATTATTGTTTATTCTTAGGACATCTGAATGGTTTTCATCATAATTAGCCATTACTAGCTGGCTAGGTTTCTATTTGTTGGAAAGTCTTTTTGTGTGTACATATATATAGATGCGTAATATAATTCTACAGTGTGCTTATTAGCCTCCGCCTGAGCCAAAATTCATTGCATTATTGTATTATTACATTGAATTATTGTATTTGGTTGGAACGCTCCCCATGTCCATCAGAAAAAATAGTGACAATACAACACATTCATGAGCAAGTAATAGACAATTCATCAGCAAAATTGATTGCATTGCATTATTGTACCTCGTTGGAACGTCTCCCCGTGTCCATCACTGACTAATGTAGTCAGCTTTGTAATTATTTTGTATTGTTGATAAGACAACACATTCATGAGATAACATTGAAATATGTGACATTGCAGTCATCTGTACATTCAAAAACAGTGGCAATACAACACACACACAGAAAGATAAACTACAAGAAAACGAAACACGCAATGCAGCTTTGCTATAAATACATTGGGAACAAGTAATAGACAATTCATCAGCAAATATACATCAATTACTTCATATCTTATTTGAAATAAATCTAATGACATATCAATTCAATGACACAGATGGTCCTCCCACCCTTCGGGTTAAAACACTCGATTACGGGTGTGAATTCAATACCAAGTGGACATATGTGCACTTACTTCTCACATAACAGATTTTTTTTTCATATTTTCACAAATTTAGTAACTCCTCACAAATTAAATAATTTCAACATTCATGAATATTTAACATTTTCACAAAATTAATAATTTCCTCATACACAAATAAAATTAATTTTAAAAAATAATTAATAGCAAACAATAACCGAATAAATTCAATTTTTCACATAATTAATAATTTCATATTAATTCATTTTTTCACATAATTATGAATTTCTCACAAAACACAAATATTCACATAATGAATAATCTCATCAAAGAAAAATCATTACAAACAAATAAATTCAAAATTTTGACGTGACTAATAATTTCTCACAAAATTAATAAATTCAACCATTCACATAATTATTAATTTTATCACAACCATATAAGATCAATTTTCATAAATAATTAATAACTAAGCACAAAACTAAAAGGAAGAAGAAAAAGGTCTTGTGATTATTTTCCAAGGGAATGACTTTCACAAAAAAATAAAAAAATAAAAAATCCAAATGTTTGTATTTACTTAACCCATACTCATAATCAGGGAACGACTACTAAAATAATAACATTATCAAGGCGTACTAGAACTTTTGAAGATAGTCTATTTTTTTTAAAAATAAACTAGACAAAACCTGAATTTCATTTATTTATTTTTTTGAGCAAATAATTCATTTAGTTTTTTAATTATTTACATAATGTAGTGAACACACCGCCTAAATTTTCCCCTTTATTTTTCACCAAAAGCGCCAAAACATTCGTCCTTAATTTTCACTGAAAGCCCCAAAGCCAAAGAGTATTGTATTTTCCCTAACCCTCTGCCTCGGAAATCACCACCGCCATCACAAGTCTCCACCTCCAAACCACCATCGCTATCACAAATCACCACCACCGCTATCACAAATCACCACCGCCAAACCACCGCAACGCGGCACCCCCGTCACAACTACCAAGAACCCTAACTCAATTCTTAAGTCCCGGTCTCCACTGCCAAACCACCACCGCTATCACAAATCACGACCACTGTTATCACAAATCACCACCGCCAAACCACCGCAACGCGGCACCCCCATCACAACCACCAAGAATCCTAACTCAATTCCTAAGTCCCGGTCTATCACCAGCCCACACCACTTCCATTCTCCATCCACACCATGCGCCGCAACCGTATCTCGAAGTTGCCACTGGCACCTAATCCCCACTCCGAGTCCGCCGCCGTCACCATTCCATTGCAGCAGCAGTCAACTCATATCTGCCCCTCAGGTAATTAATTCATGCAGTAAGATCTTTCTGCTTTTCTGTTTTTGTGAATAAGTATTCCTATTGTAATACTTTTGATCATTTTCAATCTGTGAATAACTAATTGTGTAGATTTCAAAGAAAGAAAATTATCAACTATTTATATTGTCTTAATTTTCTTTTATGTTTTATTTTCTTGTAATTGTTTTTGTAATTATCCATATTTAATTTTCTACATATTACAGAAATTAAATTTGACTTTAATTAAACATATTATTATCTAATTTAATGGGCAATTTTTTAGGTTGGTAACTGTTGTTTTGGTTTGTGTTACTTATATATAGATTTGGTTTGAGATGATGATAGTAAATGGTCATTGAATTTTTTTTTGATGCATCTATCGATTTATGAAGGTTTGTTGAGATGATAACTCTTTTAAATGGTCAAGAATGAAAAGTTGAAGCATTCCACCTGAGGTGGTTGTAGGGAATTCATTGAGGATTGTGGTCTTGTTGCAGCATCAATTCACATTCAAGATGATAAATAAAGCCAATTTATTTTTTAAGCCTTTTATTAAATAGTAGACTGGGTTTTGATCATGTTTTAGTGTCTGGAAATCATATGTATTTCCTACATATGGTTTCTGATCATATAAAATTAAAGTTTCTACTTTTATGCTTTGTTTGGTACGAAGATTGGGTTATTTTGTTGGTGAACACATTTTTTAAGTAATTAAAGTCTACAATATATATTTTTCATAACTTCTTACACAGTAATTTCATGAATGCCAGATGTTATGGCTAGTCATGGTGGGAATGAACTCTCTAGTCGTCCGAGCAAGCGTCTGAGCAGACCATGTGAAGCGCATGATGGTCAGCCCTACAGTAAGTGACTTTTCATATATTTGGTTGAATATTAATATTTTTATATCTAGTTGATATGGTTCAACACTTAGTAATTATATTATGTGTTCTCCCTCTACAGGTGTATCAACTAGGAAACGATCGAAACAGACGAAGACCCGATCAAACTCAACGGGTCAAAATCTACAAAAAATCTGGATTGCAAATGGGAAGAAAAAGCTTCCAATTGAGTTTGATTTTGATGGAGGGTCGTTTCTACCGATTGGCCCGAACCAAGGACTGTATACACATGCAGTCAGTAACAAGATTAGGGAAATCGTGATCCCTTGTCATAAGGACTGGACGTCAGTCCCAGAAGAACATCAACAGAGAGTTTACAAACGAGTCAAGGTAAATGATATATAATTTTTAGAGAATGTTTGTGTTATTTAATGTTTGACTTCATATAAATTACGTCTTATGAAAAAATTTGTAGAAATATTTTGATTTGAAAGGCGACCTAAGCAAGAGCGACTATCAGAGGGTGAGAAAATCACTTGAGCGAACAGCCGCATAACGTTTTAGTAATTACAAGACTGCAGCCCACACATATTACAAGGCACGACAAAAAGATCCACAAAATCCAAAGTTCTCAGAAAATCACAGGAAAATGCTCGATGAAGACTGGCAAAAGTGTATCGCCTTATTTACATCTGAAGATTTCATCATAATATCTTTTATCTCATTTTAAACTTGTTCCATTTTGGTTTTTCTTACTTATTTATATATTGGCTAATGTGTTCGCATAATAGATCTATGAAGAATGCTAACAATCGGAAAAAGCATAAATATCCTTGTTATCAAGGATCTAAGAGCCTCGTTGCACACAACGTCAATTGGGTACGTCTTAATAATAAAAATAATATTAATAATAATAATAATAACAGTGATAATAATAATAATAACAGTGATAATAAATTTATTATTATTGTTACTATTATTATTATTGTTGTTATTATTATTGTTACTACTACTACTACTACTATTATTATTGTTGTTGTTGTTGTTGTTGTTGTTGTTGTTATGTTTTTAAAATTATTTTGACTCTATTCTTATTTGTCACATTATTTATATTTTACATTTTTCAAAGGTTTGTGCCGAGGATAAGAAAAATAACGAGGATGAGGGCAAAGACGAGAGTGAGGATGAGACTCCGAACCTCATAGAATTATTTCGAAAGATGCACACTCAACGGAATGGGATGTGGGCAAATAAGGAGGTTGAATCTGATTATGTATGTTATTCTTGTTAATTTTTATCTTGGTTCTCTCTTTTTAAAGCCTAAATTCAGTATTAGAGTTTGGTTCCTTTTGAACACCCAAGTTTAGAAGGGGGAGGACCTACGGGCTAGTAAGTTCGACTCATGATTGGGTTGCGACCCTCGGCTAGGCTTGTTGGTTTGTCTTGGTTCTGTCAAACTTATCTTTTTGGGCCATAGACTTTTTCTTTCCAAAGCCCAATTGGTTTCTTGGGGCTTCTCTGCAGAGCGTACATTTTTTCCTAAAAGTGTCTGTTTCAACCATCAATCAAAAGTGTTTGTTGTTTATGTCTTTTTGGATCATACGGAAGTGACTGTTCAGGTTCAGTAATGCTGAACAGACATAAACACCTTTTTGTATATTAAATACTCCACAACTTTCCAACATCTATGAATACTCCACATGTAATCTAAATTTGGAATACCATCTAATCTACATCTTCAGCATATTGTCTCATCTTCTCTATCTCAAAGCTTGTTAGTACCGAATTTAATCATATTCGTCGAAGTTTCTGACTATTGAGGTGCTAATTAGTATGAAATGTAAATTGTGTCTTATAGGTGATTGTCGTAAAACATGAGTATCGTATCGGGTGTATATTCTTCTTGGGAAGAGTATTTATTACTTGCATAGATTTGTTGTTTGTATCATTATTATGTATGTATCTCGTAAAGACATTTTATATGCCTTGCCGACCATCCACCCATATACGGAGTCCTTTTCTTGATATCTTTTTCATTTTTTGTTTAACTACTGTGTTTGAAAAAATTAGAAGTTTTTTTTTTTGGAATTTTTTTAAGCTGCCAATGATGATTGATGTTGTGTATTACAGGGTCGACTTCTTGATGCTAGAGAAGCATTTGCTACTGTATCACCTGATGAAAGTGTGGATGAAAGAGCCATTATGAGGAACGTGCTCGGTACTCGACGAGGCCATGAACGTGGTCTTGGACGAATCCTCAAGGGTTCTAAATCCTTTGCAGTTCATGATATTAATGAATCATCTAGTGGTTCGGCCGAAACTCGTGAAAGTTCCGTCACCCCAATGTTGCCACTCTTATGAAACAGGTATATTGTTGTTGTTGTTGCTGTTGTTGTTGTTCTTGTTGTTGTTGTTGTTGTTTTTGTTGTTGTTGTTGTTGTTGTTGTTGTTGTTGTTGTTATTATTATTATTATTATTATTATTATTATTATTATTATTATTATTATTATTATTATTATTATTATTATTATTATTATTATTATTATTATTGCTGCGGTTGTTGCCTGAAGCGCGGCTGCGATTGCTGCGGCGACTGAATGAATTGCTGTTGAAATTTTTGTTGATTGAAATTGTTATTGAGATTGTTGTTGATTGAATTGCTGCCGTAGGAGAAATAGATGGTCCTAACTAGAGGGAGTAGCCGGGTTATTGTATGCACTAGATGTTGGGGATCATTCCCCAGTTCCCTCCACCCCCAGAATGCTCTATTTTGTTGAATAATTCAAGTGATCTTTCTATTAGTATTAATTGACGAATTTTAATATTTAGGATATCATAAACTCAAGCAATAAAAATATTATACAAATATTCATCAATATTAGAAAATAATTTAGCAGAATAGCAAATCTTGGAATGTAGCAAAGCTCAGCAATTAAGAATTCTTACAAACTCATTTGATGTGCAAGCAGTAACTATATTATTATTATTATTATTATTATTATTATTATTATTATTATTATTATTTCCATGCCGAAAATTGCTGACAGAGTTTATCATATTCTTGTGGGATAAAGTGTATGATATCTCTTGTGTTTTGTGATACTTTGTTTATATGATTGTAGAGGGTCCTCCAGACTTCTATAATTCCACACACACACCTTCATTAGGAACCAATGGACCATTTCAGGTTGGCACCCTCCATCTCTGATAGAATCATTGTATTATCAGTTATTACATTTCCAAGTTTGTTTTTTTGGGGACTCCAGCAGCTGATTCCCAATCCTCATTAACCACCTCTAGTCTTCTTTTATTGCATCTCTAGTAGTTTTTTCCATCCAGAGTTTATGATATTCTTGTGGGATAAAGTGTATAATATTTCTTGTGTTTTTTGATACTTTGTTTATATGATTGTGTTCACTGGTTGTTGATATTGCATTTCTATTAACATGATCACCTGCTTGGAGATACTACATTGTAACTACTTGTCGTGTTGTATATGTTTTTAGATTTGCTACTTTTTTTCATGAGCAATTATTGTCCTTTTGTGTACGTGAATCAATAGTGTACTAATGGACTGATATAATTTTATTCACAATTTCTTAATTTATAGGTAGCAGAAATGTCAAAAATTATTAATCGTCTTAAGGCAAAAGTTGGGATAGAGGAGGAAGACGATGTGGATTCTAATGCTCAATTGGCACTTAATGCGGACGAACATGATTGATCCTCACGTTAGTTTGGTAATTTGAAGTGAACCTTTTGCCTGATGGAACTAATATTTTGGTTTGGTCTCACGACTCCAAACTCTATATTTTGGTTGATATTATCTATTTGTTTAAAAATGTGTTTTCATCTTGTACATTTGTTTATAGTAGTTGGTAAGAAACTTGTTTATTGGGCAATTGAGGTTGACGTTCCAACTAGTTTGTTTCCTTGATTGAAATATAATTATTTTGGGTTAATTATAAAAGTTTATCGAATTTGTATCGGTTTATTTAGCTCGAAATATCATGTTTGGCGACAAGCAATTGGATTGCCAAAAATTATTTGAAAAAATTTAACCTATAGCAACGACTATTTTTGATGCAATAATCCTTTAGGAACGTCATAATTGGGAGGAAATTTCGTTGCAATATGTGTAACACCAATAGTAAGGACCATTTGCAACGACTTTTTTCATTACATAAAACCATTAGCAACGTCATAATTGGGAGGACATGTCGTTCCAATATGTGTCACACAATAGGAAGGACAGATATTGGCACGACAAGTCGCGCCTAGTCCCATTAGGAACGTCAGAATTGGGAGGACATGTCGTTCCAATATCTGGAACACAATAAGGAGGACACATATTGGCACAACAAGTCGTGCCTATTAGTTTATGGGTTTTAGGAACGACAATTGTCATTCCTATATAACTATAGGCTCCTGGCCATAGGGACGAATACTTTGGGACAACATACTTTGGGACAACATATCTTCCCAATAGACCAATAGTAATGGAAAGAATTTGTACAGGAGGACTTTTGTTCTCCCTCCTAACCTCAATTATTGTAGTGCTTATTATTATTTTTATTTGATTCCTTAAATCCTTGGTTGTAATTATTATTTTCAAATCCTTAAATTTTTATTGTTTACACACATGATTGCATATGAAGACATATTCAGGCTTCACTTTCAGGAGTGCAATCGAGGAGATATTAAAGGGACGCAAGTTTAGTGGACTGATTTCTCTATCAAAAATATAAATTAATCTATTTCAATTTATATAATTACATATTTCCTTGATTTCTTTATTTAGTTGTTCTCTATATCATATATTTATAATTTTTTAATTGCATTCTTCTCAAAAAAAAAAAATGTTCCAGATTGTTTTATTGTATTTTTCTTGATTTTATTTGGTCCGGGATTGTTAAGTTCTTCTATTTTAATACGTATTGTTTACATTTACGGATTACACTCTCTTTACTATTAGAGCATCTCCAATTCAACAATGTTGAAAGTGAAAGAATTGACACATGAAATAAAAATAATTATGTGGAACACTAAAATAATTATGTGGCACATTAAATGCTTGATATTGTCAAAAGCAATGTTAAATTCTAGACTTTACTCTTGACAATGTTTACAATTAATTTCAAAGATATTATCCAATCATGTTATTTCTCTCTCTTTATTTTTTCTAAAAATAAATTATCACATATATAACATTAACATTGATGCATTGGAAAACTTTTTTTTATAAAATATCAATTTCATTTGCCACATATGATCAATTAACACTATTACATTGTAGATGCTCTTATAAATTAAGACATGATTCTTCTTTTATATCACTGCGTATTTTTAGTTAAAAAAAAGGTTTAAACAAACTCACTAAATCAGTTTATTTAATATATATTTTTTAATTATGGAATGTTATTTATTGAAGATTTTCATTAAAAATTAGTATGGGTATGTTCCATGAATAACAACTTTAATATTTGACAATGCGTTTTACTCATATCTCGAATGAATTCAAGAACATATTCGAAAAGATTCTGACCCCTAGTAGAAATAGTTTGTGGGTTCCAAATAGCAATAGTAGTTGAGCCTAATGAGATAGCAATTGCAACCCAAAAAGTAATAACTACTTGGCCATGGACTTGAAACTCCTATTTGCCAATAGAAATGTTGGCCTACTTCTACACTGGATATATCGTATAACCCTTTTAGCGTTTTATTTGATCGCACACAAAATAAGACAATATTACTTTTTCGGCTATGAATATACTACAATTAAGGATTTTTGATAAGTGTGACAATTTATATAAAATCAGAATGAATATATATATATATATATATATATATATATATATATATATATATATATATATATATAGGGGTGGGTTCAAATAGAAGCATGTCATTATATGCGAACCTGCGAACTAGTTCTTATTATATACCAGCAGTATTTTATTTATACAATCACAGTAGTTTATTAATATTTTCAGTTATATATACCAGTAGTGATTTTATTATACAATTCTACTGCTTTTAATCAAATAAGGAAATACACAAAAAAACCTGATCAATCCATTTAATTAGATCTAAGGCCCATAATTGACTATAAATTCATATATAAGGACATGGTTCTCATTTGAATCTAATCATATATATAAAGAGGTCAAATCATACTAAATAAAACAAATGAGTCTTCTTTATATAAGCTATTTTACATGTATATTCTAATCATTTGATTCTCAAATTCTCAAAATTCAGCTAATGGGAAAAATGAAATACAATTCGACAGGAAAACTAAAATTATTTAATATTTTTGTTTTTCAGTATGGATTCTTAGTTCTTGAAGTTTTTCATTAAAATCTAGATAAATAAGTTGACTAATATCGGGTAATTTATTTACTTGCAAAAAAAAAAAAAAACTATCAATTTTTCAACTATGAATATTCTACAACTAAGGATTTCTTTTATTAAGTGTGATTATTTACATGAGATCAAAATGAATATATATTATGGAATATATATAAATGAGAAATGAAAATATCAACTTTTTTCTATTAATTCATATATAATTCTAACCATATTAAACAAGAAAATGAATTTCTTTAATTAAGTTTTTTTACATATACATTCTAAGCATTTTATTGACAAAATCCCAAAATTCAGCTCATGAAAAAAAAAATACATTTTAACACATTTAATGAGTACTTTTTACATTTATAATTTAAACTCTCTTTACTACTATAAATTAAGACATTTCTCATTCTTTTATGTCAATCACGTGTTTTTAACAAAAAAAAATAATGATATAAACAAAACTCCACTAAATTAAATAATTTAATATTTTTTTTAAAAATTATAGTAGGTTATTTCTTGAAGGTTTTCATTAAAAAAATCAGCCTGTATACGCTCGATGAATAATAAGATTAATATTTGGCACTTTATTTATTTGCACACAAGAAAGGATAATACCAATCTGCAGCTATGCATTATGGTTCAATTAAGGATTTTTTATTAAGTGTGATCATTAAGATCCCAATGAATATATATTATGGAATCTAAATAAATGAGATATGAAAAGGTGAATTTTGTTTATATATATATATATATATAGATATAGATAGATAGGTGGATTCAAATGAGAATTTATATGTCAAATTGTGAACTAGTGCTTTTATTATACAGCAGCAGTGCTTATTAATATTTCAGTTATATACACCAGTAGTGTTTTTATTATACAATCCTAATTTTTTAATTAAATAAGGAAATACACAAAAAAAAATTGATCCATCCATTTAATTAGATTTAAAACTCATAATTGGCCCTAAGTTCACATGTAGGGACATGATTCTCATTTTAAATTGTATTTTGTTGAATAATAATCTGTTTATAAACCATTAGATTTAAGACTCATAATTGGCCCTAAGTTCACATGTAGGGAAATGATTCTCATTTTAAATTGTATTTTGTTGAATAATAATCTGTTTATAAACCATATTCAACAGTTCCAATAACCTTCGAACTTTGTAAATTCTTATAATATATATTTCTTGGCAAACACTTGTGTTAGATCAAATTGGCGGTTTATGAAACGTTAGGCCATTTGACTCGATATTATAATGTATTGGTTTTTATACTATGATGTATTGAATTTTGTACTTGAAAGTATTGATTTTTCATAAATTATTGACACGTGCTATGATGTATTGGTTTTTATACTATAATGTATTGGTGTGAAATTTTTGCCTGATGGATGATCTGTTAGTTCTAACTGACAAGAGTGTTGCCCATATTTCTTTTGTGTGTGTGTGTGTGTGTATCACCCCACTTATATATTAAACGATAAGATTTATATTATACGTGTCTGTTTAGAAAGTTTCGGGTTGACGTGTAATTTTCTGGTGGTTAGAATGCTTACTTGTCGAATTTTGGAGGTATGAAGACTTACTAAATATAAGAACTCTAATATCTACCTAATTTATTACATTTCTTTTTATTATATTTTACCTAATTTAATCTTTTTCTTTTTTATATTTGCCTAATTTAATATTCTTCTTTGATTTTATTTTGTCTAATTCAATATTTTCTTTTTTTCTTCTATTATAAATATACAAGAAGCCATATATAATTAGAAAAAAAATTAAATTACTTATTTTAATTAAAAGATAAATTATTTATGAGATAATATCAATTAAAAAAACTTAATTATTTATTAATAACCTAGATAAGTTGTATTTAGAATTAAAGTTAAAATATTTTTATTCCTAGGAATTAAAAATATAATATAATTAAATTACGTGTTACTTGTAAAAATCTAAATATGTAACTAAATATTATTAACGAATTCAATTTGAATATAAAAAATAAATTTATATAACAATAATTAATAAATATTAATTAGACATCAGTATAATACGAAAGTATGTAACTAAGAATTATTATAAAAAGTTTAATTTAAATATTAAAATAAAAAATATTTAATTAATAAAAATTAGACACAAATTGTGCATGTAACAATTTTTGAATTTAATTACGTATGTAAATATGAAATTATTAACGAATTTAATTTAAACATTAAAATAAAAAATTTGTAACAAAAGTATTATTATTTCATCATGTGATTAAATAATAAAACAATTGTTACAAGTCTGTTTAACTCCTTCAATATGCTTATGTGTTTTTTTTTTGTTTTTTTTTCTTTTTTTTTTGATCTTCTTCTGCCCTTTTACGCTTTTTTGATTTTTTACGTTTTATTTGTTTTTTTTCTATCTTTTTTGCTTGCAGATTTATTATATTTCTTTTGTTGAATTGCTATCCTAGAATGGATCCATCGTACCGGTTACGGTCCTGCAAGTGACGTGCGCATATACATTCCGTTGTAAAAAATAAATTTCCATATATATAATGTGTAAAAGAAGGTTAAATGCATTTGATAAACTCAAACTAATCAATCTTTTGACTTATTTCGCAAAACCATCCAAATTAAAAAGGCGGAATTTTTTGTGACATATAAAACATGTAAAGGGAGAACCAGTGTCTGCCATTATGGCTGAAAAATAAAGCAAGCAACTTGATACTCAACTCTCAATCAATAAAAAATTATGTTTTGCTTGAACACTTTTTTTTTTTTTTGCTTAAATAAGTTGTGAAATTCAGCTCAATTAATTGAAAAAGAATCAAACATGTGTAAAAATATCAAATTATCCATGCTCAAATCGTATTCAACTCAATTAAAGGTCATAGATCTTGCTTCGATAAATGATTAAACCAAACTCATCACAAATTTAGAAGCTCATTTAAGATTTTAAATAAGTTTGAATAGCATTATATTTCTACTCGACTCGATTAATTTTTGCCCCATTTCGGCCATATCTAAAAACCCTGGTTAAGATACAACCCCTTCTCATATTTATACTTGGTGTATAATGCAAAAAGCCACTAGAAACATTCTCCATATGCATTGGCCAAATGGTGGGAGACAAAAAACATAAGATTGTAATCTGCAAACAAGGGGTGGGACTCTTAGTGCAATCTTATGATGCTCGTTTGTGGTCATGTTCTCAGAACAAATATGCTCTCCACTTGTGGGTTGCTTTCACCTTTTCAACACTCTTTAGGAATTACGAAAGGTTGAGACTCTCCATCAAAATTCATTCAAAAATCAATGGTCCCACTTTTTTTCTTTTTCAATTTTCTACTCTATCATAAATTGGAAAAAAATAATAAATAGTCCACTAACTGAGAATGACTTGAAGTGCATGCAGTAATTGTGGATTGTGACAAATGAAAAGGACATTGAGGTGAATTATTGCCAATAAAGTATAACCATGATATCTTCCCATCCTTAGATGCCCGTTCAATGTTTTGCTTCAATTGTCTTTCTACCATGATGAAGAATCTTGATTTTAGGTCATAAATTTCCAAGGTTCTTTTTATTTTATTTAACATTTTTTTAAGGATGTGGAGACAATGGATTGATTTTTCTTATTTGGTTTGAAATTGCATGAGCAAATGTTAGTAAGAGTTTCAATGTTTTGCTTCAATTGTCTTCCTCCCATGATGTAGAATCTTGATATTTGGCCCCAAATTTCCAAGGTATTTGAAATTGCAAGAGCCAATGTTAATAAAGGATTGTATAGTATATAATGTCTCAGCTATGTCGATTTTTTGCACTTCTTTTTCCTTCTTAAATATTGTACTAAATAGTCCTATATTGTACTTAATTAGTGTGATGTTCACTTTTCAAATGTTCAATTTATAACCAATAAGTGGTTCGAACCATGCACTTTGAATGGTAAATAGAATTCAATAACTTTAATGGAACGAAGTAAATTTTTTTAAGGAGATTTGACCATTTAGGCCAAAAATAAATGACCGTATTTCATTAAGTCCAAAAGATATTTTATATATCTTTTATATTTATTTCATATACACACATTACAAGTATACCTTAGAAACTAAACCAGTACACATTTTCTTCTACGCCCCTAATTTCAAGCGAAAAGCGCACAAAATTTCACTCTTAATACTTATCAAATAGAACCCAAGATGATCTCTCGGATCCCATTTATAATTGGTACTTACTTTTCTTTATAATTTTATACTAATAAAATTTGGAAAAGGTCGTGAATTTCATACGTTCCTTTACGCCTATTGAAAACTTTATATTAATTTGAAAAAGGGTTTTTGAATTTCATACCAATTTAACAACTTTATATTAATTTGAAAAAGGTTTTTTTGGAATTTCATACTAATTTAACGGGATTTGGTGGTCGTCAATGCGTAGAATTTCATAGTAATTTAACGGCATCTGACCGGTTTTTAGTATGTAAATGGAATTTGACTGGTCTTTAGTATGTAAATGGGTATGATTGAGTTTGTTTCATAAAATCCTACATGATTAATTTCAAACTCTCTTTCTTATAGATACCATAAGAATTTCATACTTATTTTTAGTTAACGGTCATAATTGAATTTCATACTTAAAAATTAGTATGTGAATTAGTAAGAAATATTTAGTGATAACAGTGGCATTCATTCGTTTCATACTACTTGATTATAGTCCACTCGTTATTATTTCCTTCATACTCAATTCGAATTTTAGAATTTCATACTAAAGGATTTGATTGAACTTAGACTTATCGTTACAATTCACACGACTACCAGAAGATTTCATACTCATTTCGAATTTTAGAATTTCATAAGAATTTAACGGGATTTGATTGAATTTTATACTTCTTTATTAATGGGACTTGGAATTCGAGAACGCAAATTGTTTCTACATCTGAATTGATAGCGTCAAAAGCGATAAGATAAGATAATCAGAAATGAAAACAAAAAACTCATTAATTAATCACGCTCAGAACGATAGTGGTTCGGTTCGTTTGTTCATTTGATTGGAATACTTTAGGGTAATACAGACTATTTGCCATAATTATTTATTAATTAATAATATTAATTTGGCCTATATGGGACAAAACTAATTAAAATGGCTAAATGGTAGATACATATTGGTTTTGTCACTAAACGGTATTTTTACCATTTTTTTTATCCCCTAAGCTCAATTTTTATGTGTCAAGAAAAAATGTAGACAATTCTAGCACACCGTCTGCATCTAGATGGTGTGCTAGACATTTTTTATTTAATTATTTTTCTTATTTATTCACTCATTAATATTAAATAATTGATTTATCTCTCCTCTCCATCAATAGTATTTAAGTATTTACACAATTCACATTTATCATTGGAAAATATTTCTAAACAATAATGTTGTATTTGTCATGTCATTAGAAATTCACATAGCCCTATTGCAGATACCCTAAGAGTCGAGCGGTGGAGCTGATAGCTTATACACCCCCAATCAACTCTTATAGATCGCTTGGTAAAGTTTTCTAATCAGTTTCTAATACCTAATTAGGCTTAAAATGCTCCATTTCACGAAAAATTACTAATCGTAGTATTTTCTAACTAGTTGATAGTTGATTGTAGATTTTTTCTTTTCCTTTTTAAAATATATTTTTTATACACTAACATATTATTTTGTAATTCTACATAAATATTATTTTTAGATATATTGAAATATTTATTTATTAAAGTAATTATTTAGATATCGTTTCATTTTATTTTATTTTTATGATGTTTTTACTTATTATTTAAAATTTATAAAATATTATTTTTCATACTCCCATATTATTTTATACTTCTACATAAATATTATTTTTATTGATATAATTATTTTGGTATCATTTTTTTATATTTTTTCCTAATTTAAAATATTTTTTAGAAAGTCTTTATTTATTATTAAAAATTTTATTATTATTATTATATTTTTCTTATTTATATGTATATTATATTTTATATCTCTTAATTATGTGTATATTGGTAAATTAACTTAAATCAGATATTTCAATAATCTAATTTACCAAACAGTATTTTAGAATCAACTATAGTTATCAGCTATCAACCATCATCTATCAGTCACCAACTATCAGCTCAAGCAAGTGGATCCTAAGTTATACAGACTCGAAATACGATATGACACGAACACAGACACGGGGACATACTTATTCTAATAAATATATAGGTCACGACATGGTTCGTACACGTTTATACTATAAATAAATTTTAATTCTAATAAATATTAAATTGCACTACTTTTTTATTTTCAATTAATCATACAAAATAATTACAAACACATGATTCACAGCAATTGATGAATTTCAAGTAAAAGGAAAATGACAATAAATAAACTTGAAAAAAAAAAACTTATTCAACCCGTGTCCATAACATGTCCTCTCGTGTCCCATCGTGTTTTAGACGTGTACATTGTAAAAAGAAAAAGAGAGAGAGGGAGAGAGAGAGGAGATGCGCTCTGTCACGTGAATTCTCTTGTTAAGACCCTATGAATCGATTAAACTTAGATTCAGACTAGAACCACGATGATTCAATAAAAAATCATAAGTTAAGCCAAGGATTCCCTGAGTAAGAACCATTGGATCATCACGTATTCCATGAATTAGATAAAATGACTAAAAAAAATGAAAGATTTTTCTTTTTTTTCAAACTGTTTGAAATTTTTTCGGTGTCCAAGCGAACATTCAAACATCTGACCTACGTTCATTCGAGAAGGTACTCCTAATGGGTTTGTTGAGTGTCCGACATGACTATATGGTCGAAAATGAAGTGTCGTGCATTATAGATATTAATAGAGGTAGTCAGAATCTTCTAGCTGGCCTAATAAATTAATAAAATAAAAGTGTGCGTGTGTGTGTGTGTATATATATATATATATATATGACTATATGGTCGAAAATGAAGTGTCGTGCATTATAGATATTAATAGAGGTAGTCAGAATCTTCTAGCTGGCCTAATAAATTAATAAAATAAAAGTGTGTGTGTGTGATAATTATCAAAAAATATACATGATCACACACACACACACACACTAGTTTAACACATTTGTATTACACGAGATTATCAAATAAAAATATAAAAAATATTTGTGATAATTATAAAGTCTTAAATTTAAAATAGAAATTCAAATGAAGTATTCTGAACTCGTGCCTTGTACATGTCCAATTTATTTATTAATTATTCTTATTATTAAATAATTTTATATTATAATATTTAGATTAGTTGTTAATATGTATTTACATGATTAGAAACATACATAATATGTCGCATTCTCAACCTATTTCTAATCTCTATTAATTAATTATTATTATATAATTTTATATTTTAATATTAAATTCGTTAATAAATATTAGCTACATACTTAGAAAAATTCAAAATATGTCATACTCTCAACCCGTGTCGCATTGTACTGGTGTCTAATCAATATTTATTAATTATTATTATATAATTTTATATATTTATGTTTAGACTAAATTTCATAGCTAAGATTTAGATTATTTCAAATAACTCGTAATTGACCCTATATAGGATATTTGGAATTCCAAAAATAAAATTATATTAATTTCTATTATAAGCACAACCTATTTAATTAATTTCATATGCAATTTATCTTTTAATTAAGATAATTAATTTAGACTTTCTTTACTAACTATTTATGATTTATTTATATTTTTATAGTAGGAGAATAAAAGGAATATTGAGATAGGTAAAACGTAATAAAAAAAAGTATTGAATTAGGTAAAATATAATAAAAGAAAAAGAATAAATTATGCATGATATAATAAAAATATATTAAATTAGGTAGATTTTAGGCTCGGATGACACATAAGCAACCGAAGTACCGAATTTTTTTAATTAAAATATAACCAAATTAAATAATAAAATTAGAAAATATATAATAAAATTAAAATATTAAATTAGGTAGATACAATAAATTAGGTAGATATTAGGTTTGGATGACATATAACCAATCAAAGCACCAAATTTTTTATTTGTCAACGAAGCATGCGAAGTAGACACATAGGTTAGGAGGATTTTGGCATTAATATATAGGCGTGATATATAATTGTGTAAAAAATGGACAAGTTATACCATGCACCGGGTGCACAATGCACTCAATTCCCATTTTAATATATGTGCGATGAATATGTATATGAGGCTACATGTGATAAATATGATTGTATTGGATGTGTTTTATGTATGGTGATGTTTTGGGTGATAAATATGTATCTGTGGATTAATATGGTTGTATTGGAATTATGTTTTATGTATGATGAATCACTTGTACAAAAAAAAAAAAAAAAACACATTCTAAAATAAACATTTTAGAACGCCACAGTCGTCTATATTCTAAAATGTGTTCTGGTGGTATTTTCGTAATAAAAAATTTATATACTAGAACAATTTTTACAATATACGTTCTAAATAATTGGAGTTTGTTCATATCTAGAACACTTTTAAAAAAGATGTTTTGGTATATTCAATGTCTAGAACGTATATTTTAAATACGTTCGGGTATATTAACTCATTTAGAACATATATTGCAAATACGTTCTAGTATATTCAATTATTTAGAACATACTTTGTAAAGACGTTCTGGTATATCAAATTATTTAGAACGTCTTTTCTTAAGACATTCTAGAATGTAATATAATTTTCATTTTATGCTTGAATGAAAAAAATCGAGTTCATTTTGCCCTATCCCGCATCTTCTCCTCCATCCGTGTCTCAAATCTCCTCTCCTCCGATCCATCCATTTCACATCCAAGAGAGTACCGAAGGAAGAAAAAGTAAGAAATACACTCCCCAGACATGAAAGACTAGGCGCTCGTGAAGGGAGACTACCCCTCAACAATCAATATACTTGAAACAACAACAAAAGAAGCAGAAACGAGAGCGAGAAATAAAAAAGGACTGATAAATACAGACACACATCTACCTATCCTCTACCCACCCCCTCTGATCCCCTTTCTCTCTCTCTCTCTCTCTCTCTCTCTCTCTCTCTCTACTTTCTTTCCCTCTCTCAATTCCAGTTGACAAATCCCTGAGCACCACCAGTCGACAACAAAATCGACTGAGTGGAGTGCAGCACCAGGCTCTGCTACCAGCGGAAAAAGACGGCAGTGGTGGCAATAACAGTAATTCAGGTGATGGTGCCGGAGCGGGGGCAAATGGTCGATTCTGGTGATTGTGGTTATAGAGGATACTGTGAAGAGTATTTTTTTTTTAAATAATATACAGACTAGCAGGGATTACGGTGCGAGATAGGAGAATAAGAGAGAGGTAAGATTCATATTTGATGTGTGCTATTGATTGGTACTTGTATGTTTTAATTTTCATTTAGGTTAACAATTATTTCTGAGATGCTGGAGGAATCAGGAAACCTCTGTTTTTGTAAATTTTTTTAAATTAATGTTTTGTTTCCTTTTAAAAAAATCTCATTAAGAGCGATACATATTAAGATGTTTCTACTCTTTATGAAAAGAAACCTTATCTCTAGATTTAATTTCTCAACGTATCGATTAGTAATCTAGTGGTTATGTTAATTCATGGGAGAGGAAGTGTATGCAGATGCAATTTGTTAATTTGGAACATAAGAGATATTCTATTCAATGACCATGATAGAGGACTTTGGTGTAAGGTTTCTTATCTATTCCATTATGCATTGTCACTCATAGAGCCTGTGAATGAATTGTTTCTATTATATATGACATGACTTTTAATTTCTAAAATAGCTCAATCTAGAATGCCGCAAGAACTATTATAGATTAGTGAAAAAAGACGTTCTAGATTGTTGTTTCTGCATTAGTGAATATGAATGTTTTATATGATGAATATATGTGTTTTGTGTGATGAATGAATACTGTATTGGAAATGTATTTTATATATGATGAATATGATGTTATGTGTGATGATTATATATGTTATGTATTTGAATTCTAACTGAAACAAGTGAACACTGTATTTGTATGTGTGTTACGTGCAATGATAAAAAAAATTCAATACAATGATAATATTCACCAGTTATAATATTCGTATTCATTACACATAACATACATATTCATCACATAATAAGAACAAGATGCGTCATGGAATTATGCACTCGGGTGCATGATATACATCCTCGTAAAAATATTCTCAATTTTTCTTGATTATTATTAAATCATTTTATATATTAATGTTTAGAATAAATTCGTTAATATTTATTACTTACATACTTTGAGATATTCAAAATATGTCATACTCTCAACCCGTGTCATATTATACTGGTGTCTAATCAATGTTTATTAATTATTAGTATATAATTAAATATTTTTATGTTTACATTGAATACATTACTAATATTTAGCTACATACTTAGATTATTATAAATAACTCATATTTTACCTATATAGAAGATTTGATACTCTAAAAATCAAATTATTTTAAGTTATATTATCAATAAAATTTATTTAACTGTTTTCATAATAAAAAAATTTTAATTAAATTTATTTCATATGTAGTTTTTCTTTTAATCAAAATAACTAATTTAGATATTATCTAATAATTATATATGACTTATTTCTATTTTTATATTAGAAGAATCAAAGGAATGTATTGAATAAGAAAAAATATAATAAAATAATTAAATTAGGTAAGATATAATAAAAAAAGTAATAAATTAGGTAAATATTAGGTTTGTCAAATGAAGCATACGAAGCAGACACATAGGTTAGGAGGATTTTGCATACAAATATTTTTTATATTTATCTTTTGATAAGTCCCGTGTAATACATGGGTGTTAAACAAGTATATATTAATGCAAAATCCTCCTAATATATATGCTTCGCTTGGATAGTGAAAATTTTTGGTGTTTCGGTTTCTTATGTGTCATCTGAGTCTAATATATACCTAATTTAATATTTTTCTTTTATTGTATCTTCCCTAATTTAATATTTTATTTTTATTTTACTTAGCCTAACTTAATAGTTTTCTTTTATTATATTTTTTCTAATTCAATAATTTTCTTTTATACTCCTAATATAAAAATATAAATAAGTCATATATAATTAGTAGAAAAAATTTAAATTAATTATATTAATTAAAAGACAAAGTATATATGAAATAATCTTAATTAAATAAATTTATATATGAAAATAATTAAACAAATTGTACTTATAATAAAAGTTGAAATAATTTAATTTTAAAATTTTAAATATTCTGTATAGGTAAATAATGATATATTTGCAATTATTGGAGTATGTAACTAAATATTAGTAATGAATGATTTGTACTTTTTTGTACACTTTTTTGTTACCTTTTTGTGTCGCATTCGCATGTGTTTTGCTTGCATTAAAAGGTTTTAGGAGTCGTTTTGGCCTATTTTGTTAGTTTTAGGTTTTTATAGTTTTTGTGCGGTTTTTAGTAGTTTTTCGTACATTTTTACTCATTTTTGTATTTATGGCCGTAGGATGACCAAATCGGTCCCGCGCACACTCGCAGCATCCCACTCGACTCGGATTGGAACGGGCAAAGCAAGGAAAAACAACGTGAACGAGGAGCGACAACCGGCGGACGTTTAGAGCGAAATGAGAAATCGAGCCGGAGCAGCCGAGCCAGTCGATCGACTAGCCTTCAGTCGATCGACTAATCGTCCAGTCGATCGACTGGACCTCCCCAAATTGACTGGAGTCCAGTGAGTTTGGAAATTTTGGGCGAAACAGTCGATCGACTGACCCTTAGTCGATCGACTGCTTCTCAGTCGATCGACTGAGACGCAGTCCAATTCGTGATTTTGGTCCATTTTGATGATTTTGCCCCTGCATTTTTGTATAAATAGACCCATCTTTCTCCAACCTTATCCAACCTCTCCTTTGTGGTTTTGGACCTAGTCCATCTCCTCCAAGCCTCTACATTTCCCTTGCCATTAAAAACCTAGCTTAAATCCTAAACTAGTGTAGTTTAGCTAGCTTAGTTGTAGTTAGTTAGTGTTAGTTAGATTGCTTAGCAAGTGTGGGAGAAGGTGACATATCCTTCACTTGTGGTTTTTGGTTGCTTTTGGAAGATTGTAATAGATTTGAAACTTTTGAGTTCGATGCAATTTGGTAGTGTTCTTTCCTTTACTTTCTTGTGTTGTTATTGTTTTTGTTGTTCTTGTTAGGTTAATATTGTTATGTTGGTGGTTTGGTTTTAGATTATGTTGTTCTTATTTTCTTGCAAACTCCATGGATGCTTTCATTTTCAAGCTTTTTAACTCTTTTAGTTAGACAAACTTTTAGCTCTTAAATAATGTATGAACTTTTCCTCTTTGGTAATTTGTCTTGTTCAATATAAAAGCCTTTGACTTTCTTCAATTTCAAATGCTTTTAATTTCCCTCCATGTCTTTCTCTTTTAATTTTACAAGCTTATTTAGTTTAGTAGTTGTTAAGTTATTTAAGGTTATTAATTATGTTTGACTAATGAGACTTCAACTAATTACTTTCAAGTAAGCTTTAATCCGTATTTGACGCAACTAGTTTAGTAATTATGGGTTTAGGGTTTAAGTTCGTTTAGAATCATTAGTCGGAACTTGTTGAGAATTGGGATTCACGACCCCAATACTTGATCGACATTTGGGATTGATAACCCCGAATCGTGGATTAAGTGCTCGGCAAAAATCAATTGATCGTGGAGACGAACCGAACACCCTAAACCCTCGTTTTCGTTATTTTTAATTAAAGTCTCCTTTTAAAGCTTTAGCATAAAACTCAAACCAAACCAATGACTTAATACTTTCCTATTGTAGATTAGTATAATTTCGATTAACAAGAGATTGAGTAAAATCACCAACCGCCGATAATATCTATTCTCGAGAGACACGACTCGGGAAAGCTTACCGCTCTACAATCGACTGCGTACTATTGCGGAGACAATTTTTTAGAGTGCTAAGAAATCTTCGATCAATGAACCTAGTCTAAACATAAATAAATAATATTATTTAATAATAATTAATTTTTATTTATTAGGCAACGGGACAATGCGAGAATGTTTGAAAGTATGACATATTTTGAATTTCTCAAAGTATGTAACTATAATTGCTAACAAAATTAATCTAAATATAAAAATATAAAATGAGTTAATAATAATAAATTAATATAGATTAGAGAAGGGCTAAAAATTTAACATCTTTTGAATTTTTATAAGTATGTATATATAATTATTAACGAATTTAATCTAAACATTAAAATATAATATCAATCGATAATTATAATAATTAATAAATTGAACAGGGCTTGTGTTGAAAACACGTCCTTTCAATTTTAATTTTCTATTGTAAATTTAGAATTTTATAATTTTCACAAATATTTTTTAATCCAATGTAATACACGGTTTAAGATTTCAAATTTCACGCGTCATTAACCACTACACATCATTATAGAAAATAGCACGTAAATAGAAGGAGCCCTAATATTAATTCAAAATCTCGAAATCTATTTTTAACAGAAACCCTTTTCATCTAATATTAATTTCACCACCATGCCTTTGCCATTGAAGGAGACGTGGACAGAAGGATTTATCAATTAGTCAACGATGGTTTTCATGTACTACAGCCACAAATAAAACACAGAGGTGCATAAGTAACTGAAAAGATAACGTCGCTGGTGGATAGTGTTGACAGCGGGTCCGATGATTTGATCAATTGCCTGATTGTCTCCCCCATGTGGGCGGATCGAACAATGAAATTCGGCGAATTTTTGCCCAGGCGCTAGTGTGTGTGACTTCACATTTTTATGAAGCAAATTAGATTGTGATGGATCCTCCACAAATCTCAAAAGCGCGAACCCCGCGACGTAGGACGACGGCGCGCACAAAAATAGTACATAAGGATTATCCCAAGATATTTTAAATTTAAGTGGGATTATGACACCAAAAATTACCATGTGGCTAAACGGTTTAAGCCCATGCTTAACATAGAAGGGAAAAAAGGAGAGAGTATACCATGGATCATGTGCACCTTCTACGATGCACCCTCTAATTTAACTTATCATCGCGTATAATTGACATATATCATCACATATAATTGATACATATTATCACAAGTAATTGAAATTTTAAATTTAAGATTTAAAATCCTAAAATTAAAAAAATAAATCTAAAACAAAAAATTAAACTTTAAAAATAAAAATTAATCCCTAAAATGAAAAACTAAACCCCAAAATTGAATATTAAACTCTAAATCCTAAATTTCTATCATATATCATCACATATAACTGGCACATATCATCACATATAACTAACACATATCATCACATAAAATTGGCAGAATGATAGATTTTTGCCGGGACCCTAAAATGGAAATTTAAATAAAAAAAATAAAAAATTAAACTTAAAATGAAATATTAAACCCTAAAAATGGAAAACTAAATCCTAAAATGTAAAACTAAACCCTAAAATGGAAAAGTAAACCTTAACTCATAATTTTTGACACATATCATCACGTAAAACTATCATATATCATCACTATAACTATCATATATCATCACGTAAAATAGGGTGCACCTAGCAAGGTGCACCCAGGTCCACCTAATAAATTGCCGGAAACAAGAGTCTTATCATATATACACAGCGAAAAGTATGCATAAGACTCTGCAAATACTTGATTTCAACACTCTCATATTGTCTTGAATTCACATATTATGCTCATCTATATCGTGAATCAAGTAAGAGCATTATGGCATGAAACATGAATACATGATCTTGAAACAAATGGTGTTTCGACCTAGAAAATGTCCCCCCGGAACGCTGCTTCTCCTTGAAAACCGCCCCGACCTGTTCCACCAAAGACACGTTAGAAAGGACCACCGGAAGGATTCCGGTGGAAACCTCTTCGATGGTTAAGTCAGTTAAACGAGTTTCATATCGGAATAATTTCAAGTGAGAATGCTCAAGAAGTCATACTTCCCAACCTTGAGGTTGAGGTATTTATAACCTCACTAGGTGGGGCCTTTCCGAGGTCACGAAAACAAACCCGCGAATCTTGGGCCGTTACTCAGGTTACTTCCCTTTGAGGAGACCTGACTAGGAAGTTTCTTCACGTGATGTCAGCCAATTGTCTCCTTGAACTCCTGACCTGATCTTCTTAAGGCCTTATCCCGGAGTTTAGGTTACGGCAGGTTCTATCGAGCTACGCTCACCTCTTCTCCTTTTGCGCGGCATCAGTTCAAATCATCCCAACCAGGTCTACTCCTGTTGCTTCATGTCTTGCCATCAGACCTGGTCGTACCAATCATTCCCCCCCCCCGAATGGTTGGGATGAGCTGTAACACCTCACCCTCAACCACCGCGGGTTGAGATTCCGAACACGTCTCTTTAGGTACTGCGCCCTGACACGCATTGAATACACGGATTCCGCCAAATCCTCCTCCTCGGATTAGGTTGTACCCCTTGGGAATGAGCTGTAATGCCTCGTATTCCACCCAAGCGGTTGGGATCCGTAACACGTCTCCTCAAGTTATGTACTCTGACGAGCATTAAATGCATAAACCCGCCAAATCCTCCTTTTCCCAAAATTCACTTTTTCAAAACCTATCCCTTCCTCTTCTTTCGCGATTCACTTTCTCATTTCACATTTCGTTCTCACCAAGCAATCGTCTTTCTCTCAAATTCAAAGCTCTCTCTCTTCTCATAAACCAGGTTCTTTTCCGGTCTCCTTCACAATTTTCCCGATCATTTCTACTCAGTCATCCTCTTCCTCTTCAATCACTTGACAACATCTCTCTCATCATGGGACTCACTATCGTTATATTTAACCTCCTCCAACGAACGACCTCCCTATGTTCTGGGGCGTCTGATTTGTACATATTTGTATGTGATTTTCGTGTGCTTTTGCATCGTATGTTGTATGCTTTTAGGGTGTTTAGGTTTATCTTTTTATCATTTTTCTTCCTTTTGATGTTTTTCATTTCGTTTGGTGTTTAATGTGTTTTTACTTTATTTTATATGAAATAAGCTAATTTTGCTCAGTTTTAGTATTTCAGCTCAAAACGAGGAAAACGGGATGAGCGACGAGCCGAAGTCCTGCAGGCGCCGCAATTCAGTTTTGAAGTACAAGAAGAGAAAATCTTGTACAAGTTAAGTTTTTATTTTTATTTTTCTTAGATTGTTTTGTTAAAGAGGTGAATAGATGACTGGGCTAGTCGGGTGACGACTTGGCGGTTTGAGCAGGAATAGACTTTGGTCGAGGCATGGATGGGTGACGTACATGGAGGTCAACTCGTTACTTTTAGGTGTTTGGAAGCTAGTCTAAATCTCTTATCTCAACGTTATCATATCGTCCTTTTAGTTGAGTTCTTAGTCGATCTAATGCATTAAATTCTTAAATCATATAAATGCATTAGTGATAAGGAAATCGGTAATTAACTTTTCCTTGTCTACGTCTAGATTAGATTTTGATTGAGGACAAACAAAAAGCTAAGTGTGGGGGAGTTGATTTGTACATATTTGTATGTGATTTTCGTGTGCTTTTGCATCGTATGTTGTATGATTTTAGGATGTTTAGGTTTATCTTTTGTCATTTTTCTTCCTTTTGATGTTTTTCATTTTGTTTAGTGTTTAATATTTTTTTACTTTATTTTATATGAAATAAGCTAATTTTGCTCAGTTTTAGTATTTCAGCTCCAAACGAGGAAACCGAGATGAGCGACGAGCCGAAGTCTTGCAGGCGCCGCAATGCAGCGCCCGCGTCGACGCCGATAACCGCTCGCGTCGATCGAAGCTAGGTCGACGCATAGCTGCAGTAGCGTCGATCCTAGTTCCGTCGACCGACGCAACTTGCAGTAACGTCGATCCTGGTCCGCGTCGATCGACGCTCTGCCTGGTCGATGCGAGCAGCCTGACTCGCGTCGACATCGACGCTCGGCACGCGTCGATCAACGCTAAGGCAGTTTTGGTGGTTATTTCAGGAAAATCTATATAAACCTGGTGGTTTCTTCGTTTTTAGAGTGCTGAGATGAGGGGGAAAGGTCCATAATAAAGTAGAGAACCCTCGGTTCATGCCACCTTTCGATTCATGCAAAATTAGAGTTTTATAGTTAGTAGTTCCTTCGTTTTTATGCCGTTCGACGTTCAAGGCCATTTCTCATCGCTGAAGATCGTTGGATTGCTAATGCTTTCTCTAGATTATAATTTTTTTCTTCACTTTGTTATTTTCTTTTTATAGTGTAGCTTTGGTTTTATTTTGAGTGTTAATGTTGAACTTTGATAGTATAATTTAGTGTAATCCTTTTATCGTTCTTCTCGTTCTTAATTTATGTTTATGTTCATGCTTTGCGTTGAAACAATGCTTCGATCATGATGATGCTTGTAGGCTAATTTTATCGTTCTAGTGCCTAGGGTCATTTACAACCATTGGGCTTGACAACCCCGATCGTGGAGATGATTCCGGCGCACTAGAACCTTTCTTTTCTTTATATTTTTAAGTTTTCCATTTTATTGCTCGTAGATGTTAGAAACCCCCAAACCTTATTTGATCGAGTGTTTAGTTTAGTTTTTATTTTCATTTCTATTTACGTAAAATCGAACACCGAAATAGTTTCCGATTAGTCTTCCTTGTGATTCGACTCGAGTCAGCTTATCGCCTACAATAGCTCCGTTCTCTTGTGGACGAGCTTTTTATTTTAAAGCGAAAAAGTCCGATTCAAAATTTGGCATCGCTGCCGGGGAAGGCTAAAGGCTGCGATTTTTGGTGTTTGCTTTTATTTGTTTGTTTATGTTAGTGTTCTTGTTAAATTTTATTTTTGTTATTTTTGTAATTTCTAGTACGCTTAATCCCGTTTGTTGAGTATTGTGCTTGTAGCCAAATCTTTGATGATTCGAGATTTTAGATTGAAGATGGCGGATTATCGAGTGAGTTCGCCGTATGATGACTTATACGCTCCATCTTTTGTTGAAGAGATGTTTTGCCCAACATCTGATTGGCATGGGTTTCGACCGGCAATTCCTTTGAGCCTTGCAATGCGGGAGTACAACCTAGATGAGTTTTACCTCGAGCAACTTCTAATTTTTCATGGATTCCCAAGCGAAGACCCGTTCCACTTCATCTGAGAGTATGAAGCTATAACCGGCACATTCCCTCTTTTCATACTAACATGGGATCAAGTGAAGATGCGGCTTTTCATGTTCACGTTAAAAAATCGGGCAAGTGAATGGTTGACTAATCTAGATCCTGATTCCTTGAAAACGTGGGATTAAGTAGTGGATCAGTTCATGGGGTCGTTCTACTCGTCTGAATGGGTCCCACCTTTGATTTCTTACAATTCAAGCTTTAATGATCCATACGCTTCACTTAATCACTTTGATCAACTACAAAGTTTCTATTGCCCGACCTTTAACGAAAATTTTCATAATCCGAGTTTGGAACCTTTTTACACGGGATATGATTCGTATGCTCTACCCGATTCTGATTCTTTGAGCTATGACCCGTTTCCTCTTCTTACATCAAACTCTTATGTTTCGAGTTTCGAGCTGTTTTTTCCCAAAACCACATATCACGATTCGAGATATAATGATCCGTGTGCTCCTTGCGAATCATATTCTTATACCCCGAGTTATGATTGTTATCCTTTGTCTCATTTGTGTATTACTGATCATGAAACTCGAGTTGAGGTAAATCGACCTCATTTTGATGAGGTGACGTTATTTGATGTGGTAGAGCCTACCGTGGATGTTTGTTCGGAAGAGGTTTGTAAGACGTCTAAGATCGAAGAGTTGGTTGAGATTCGCCCCCTTGCGGTTTTTGATGACACTGCGGATAAAAGTGTGGGGGTGTTGCCATTGGAGTGATCGAAAAATATTGGATATTCGAGTCTCCCTACTCTTGGTGAACAAGGTGGAGTTATGGTGCCAATGTTGGAGGAGAGTGTGACTATTGAGTCTTATTTTGAACCACCCGAAGCTTTCTTGAAATTTGATTTTGAGGTGGTAGATGTGATAGTCAAGAAGGTACCCGATCACCCCATGCTACAATTGCCGTTTGATATATTTGTGGTGATCGATTACTTGCGTTTCCGACCTCCGAAGCTAGTTGGAGTGTTCGGCATCTCGGGACATGCTCTTTGTGCCTGCCTTGGTGATTATCATCGCCAATTCTAGCTCTTGGAAAATACCAAGGCGTGGCACGATCGTCATCTATTTCTGGATCCAGGATGACAATGATCGTGGACGTCGTCAAGCTAGAGACGTTAAATAAAGCGCTTCTTGGGAGGCAACCCAAGCCCTTTTAACTTTATATGTTTTTGTGTGTTTTGTTCTTGTTGTTTCAGGTCCCCTTCAATGTTGAGGCCCGTTGGATGATTCTTGACACTCAACTCATCATCACAAGCGCGATTTCAGGGACGCATCTCTCCTTCTCTTATCTTTTACCATACTTAGCTTAATTTTTCATTTTATACAATGTGGACATTGTATCGTTTAAGTGTGTGTGTGTGATAATTATCAAAAAATATACATGATCACACACACACACACACACTAGTTTAACACATTTGTATTACACGAGATTATCAAATAAAAATATAAAAAATATTTGTGATAATTATAAAGTCTTAAATTTAAAATAGAAATTCAAATGAAGTATTCTGAACTCGTGCCTTGTACATGTCCAATTTATTTATTAATTATTCTTATTATTAAATAATTTTATATTATAATATTTAGATTAGTTGTTAATATGTATTTACATGATTAGAAACATACATAATATGTCGCATTCTCAACCTATTTCTAATCTCTATTAATTAATTATTATTATATAATTTTATATTTTAATATTAAATTCGTTAATAAATATTAGCTACATACTTAGAAAAATTCAAAATATGTCATACTCTCAACCCGTGTCGCATTGTACTGGTGTCTAATCAATATTTATTAATTATTATTATATAATTTTATATATTTATGTTTAGACTAAATTCATAGCTAAGATTTAGATTATTTCAAATAACTCGTAATTGACCTATATAGGATATTTGGAATTCCAAAAATAAAATTATATTAATTTCTATTATAAGCACAACCTATTTAATTAATTTCATATGCAATTTATCTTTTAATTAAGATAATTAATTTAGACTTTCTTTACTAACTATTTATGATTTATTTATATTTTTATAGTAGGAGAATAAAAGGAATATTGAGATAGGTAAAACGTAATAAAAAAAAGTATTGAATTAGGTAAAATATAATAAAAGAAAAAGAATAAATTATGCATGATATAATAAAAATATATTAAATTAGGTAGATTTTAGGCTCGGATGACACATAAGCAACCGAAGTACCGAATTTTTTTTAATTAAAATATAACCAAATTAAATAATAAATTAGAAAATATATAATAAAATTAAAATATTAAATTAGGTAGATACAATAAATTAGGTAGATATTAGGTTTGGATGACATATAACCAATCAAAGCACCAAAATTTTTTATTTGTCAACGAAGCATGCGAAGTAGACACATAGGTTAGGAGGATTTTGCATTAATATATAGGCGTGATATATAATTGTGTAAAAATGGACAAGTTATACCATGCACCGGGTGCACAATGCACTCAATTCCCATTTTAATATATGTGCGATGAATATGTATATGAGGCTACATGTGATAAATATGATTGTATTGGATGTGTTTTATGTATGGTGATGTTTTGGGTGATAAATATGTATCTGTGATTAATATGGTTGTATTGGAATTATGTTTTATGTATGATGAATCACTTGTACAAAATATAGACGACTGTGGCGTTCTAAAATGTTTATTTTAGAATGTGTTTTTTTTTTTTTT